>BMAO01016292.1:0-88152 GCA_019973975.1 Trichonephila clavata | reverse complement strand
AAAAATTCTTTTTCGGGAGCATTTGACTATGCATCATGGTTTTTGTTATATTGGCACTTATATACAAAACATATACATCATTCCCTACATACTACATACTAATTGATTTCCAGATTGAGAATATAAAAGCAGCATCCAACAATTTAATTACAAAACAGTTAAAGTAGCTTATTTATTTGCCATTTTAGATATTACATGTTTTTCTTGCAAGTAACTATGATCAGTGACTATTATCATTAACTATTTCTTACTACCTAATGTTATCTATCTCCAGAAATAAACTTTCTGAATCCAAACTATATTGAATCAAATTTAAAATATACCAAACAAACTCAGTGCATAAGAGTAAATGCATCCTAATAGTATGTTCAGTATCTTTAAGAATTTTTCTTTTCTTATTTTAAATTACTTTTATTCGAAATAAAATGGTCAAAATATCATACAATCCACTTTAACAAGGAATATCCTTCTGAAGAAAGGATTCATAATTTGATCTGATTCTGAAACTCTACGAAATCAAACTAAACTTCTCAGAAATCAGAAATAAGGAGTGCAATACTATTCATTGAATTGTAGGTCTGATTTAGTACAAAACTTTAGAGAAAGGAAATTGAATTTTTGATAGAGTTTGTACATTATTTTATAAGGAAGATATTTCTCTAAGCAATAACTGCCACTCTTTCAACATACTTAATACTTTTTTTGTTATTCATACAATTGTACTTTAAGGTGTTGACATTATTCATTTATCATTTTCTTCATATTAGCCCTTTCTTTAAATAATCTACTATTTCAAAATATGAGGTAGAATATTTGCTCTAAAATTAAAACTGTGGTTGAGAGACAAAATTGCTTACAGATTTGTGCTACTACATTTGAATATAAATTTTTATATAGTGTAACAATGCTTCGTTTGTTGTGAGATACGTGTTTTTAAATAATCACTAGACTTGAAACCATACTTAACCCGGGAGAAGGCACTTGATGCTAATTCATGGTCGCAGATTTAAAGGTCATCAAAATCTTTTCGTTTTTATACTTTACTGTACAAAATCGTAATTGGCAAAGTGAATAATTGATTAACAGAAAGGCAGCTTATATACGCTTAAGGATTTTTACTCTTTCATTAATTTGAGAAAACCACTCAATTGAACTAAATGTTTCATCAGTGCCTTGAAGGAAGGCTCACAAATTATATATGTTGTTAGACACTTTCAATGGCCGATTTAGAAGAAATATCATAAACCTCAGGCTCTTTGTTTAAATTATTGTAGTTTTATTGTTGTTTGATTGACTCTGTTACCTATGTTGAACTTTTCTTGCTTTGACTTCTGTGAATAGAACGTGTTTGAATGGTGAAATCTTTTTGCTCATATCTTCTGATAGTTATTCAGGCATTTGAAAATTTTCCAATCTTTCTGTAATCATTGTTTCTCAAATCATTTTAGCTATCCGATTACATCTATTTCCTTTTCATCAAGTTCTATTTTGCTTGATCACTTCTGTCTCATCCAATAGAAGTTAGATAACTATTCCTTTTTATATGTATCTTGCTGTATTTCATTTATAAACCACAAAATTCGTACAACAATGTTAAATCAAAACTACTAAATTCATAGAGAAATGCAGCCTGGTAATAGGCTATTTTGGAACAGTCACGCGGTGAACTTGATCACCCCAAGTAGCTTCATAAATTGCATCTAACGTCTATACCCAAAAAGAGATATATGTACAGATACATTAGTTTCCACAAAGGCCAGATAGAAGGACATTTCAGCATCACAGTACAGTACAAACAGAAGTTATTTTAGTATTAAAGATTCCGTGAGTCTGGGGTGACTCTGTGCCCCGCGTGATCGCTCCTGTTCTAAATAAAATACTATGAGAATCCACTACACTATTTAATATTAAGTGCATATATCTGCATACATTTTAATTTTGGTAAACTATGTTTAAGATGCATTGCAATACTTCTTCCTTCTAAGAATGTAATCGCAAAATAAGATCATTTTATTAATAATTGTTTACTACAGATTATGATACATTTTTGTTTAATGGAGGATTATAAAAGTATATACTATTTTAATTGAGACAGGTTTGAAAAGTAATATTTCAACAAATATTTCAAGCTTGGATGATTTTCATTTCTACGATAAAAAAAATGTATAATTCTGAAAAAATTACGAATTTTATCTTGAGTTACTGGTGCGAGTAATTTTGATTTCTTTTGCATGAAAATATGAAATTCATAAGAAATAGAAACTTTATTATATAATCTTGTTAAAATTTTTCTTTATCAAAATAAATAAACTTTATATACTTTCAATTTCTCACTTCATAAAATGATTTTTACTATAAAATAAATTTTTTGTTATATACATATAGAGAAATATGTATACATGCATCAATGTAGCACCTAAATATAATGTTTACTGTTTTTAGTAAAACTAATTGATTTAAATTTTCCTTCAGACCATTATGCATCAGAAATGCATTAAGTTAGTAAATTAGTTAGTTCCAAATGTGTCACGAAGACAACAAACACAAAATTAACTAAAATCAGCCTGTTTGATTTCAACCTTTATATTAGCCACAAATAAGTTTTGTTATTTCAAAACCAGTACACTTAAAACTCTTTTATTAAATCACATTCTATTTGATCATTTAAATGTTCCATAAATTTCCTGTTCACATTTTTCCATTCGAAGATGGATATTTCACGTTTTGGGAGAGAAAATACTACATTTTGTTCTACTCTAAGATATGAACGCAGTAAAGCTTATTGTTTTTCTAATATTCAATAGCCATTATTCCATAGCAGAACTGAGTTTATATGGGAATACAAGATCAAGGTTCTACAGAGAAATTAGAAACTTTTATTTAGAGATTCCTTTCAGAAAAAGGCTGAAGATGGAGTCTCTATTTCATCCTAGACGGACTGAGAAGTAGAGGTTTGATCATGTCTAGAAGCAAGAGTAAAACACCCATAGAAGGGTTCAACATAATTTCAAGGTTTTGATAAAGCACATTCTAAAAGTCATTGAGTGACCTGTTTATTCTAAACATACCTGCATAAAATAAATACTAGAGTTTGAATGGAACACTTAGATGTAAGAGAAATAAAAAATTGACTAAGATTTTATTTACCTGCATATCCGAAAGAAAATTTTTATAAGAACTCTGATTGACCTAGCTGGAGAGCAAGTTGCCTCTAAGAGATAAAGACAGAAAGGCATCACTCCCTAAAATTGCGTTTTAAACTGGCTGTCCGAGGACTTCACCGGATATCTGAGTGGTCCTTGAAAGTTTCAATTAAACAAGATTCCACCTTTAGTAGATCCTGAAGGCCCCACCAAACTGGAAAGAGTTGCCACCGATTTTACTTAAATCATTCTAACAAAACTCTACAAGAAACATGGCTCACACGACATCATGTCATTCTATTGTCTACACATAGTCATTACAACGAAAATGACTGCAATTTTTAAATATTAAAATTAATAAAACATCACTTGTAAAAGAAATACGGCACCATAATTCTCATTAAAATTTTTAATTAATACAGTTAGGTATATTACTTATTGCATATTAGTATTTTGTAACATCTTTATTTAGATGTTTATTTTCATTATAGAGAAAAGGCTTAAAAAGTATGGCATTGGTAATGAGGTAGTTTTGTATTATTAAATGACAAGTTGGATGATTTTTATGTTAGAATAATCACTGTCCATGTGACAGGGTACCAATGGCAGGTAGAAGGTCTGATGAACTGTAAATTGCTCAGAGTGTTTGACTCCAGGCATTAAATGATTCCAAGACAGTACTTGATAGATGTTAAAGCAGGTCACCTGTTAGGAACGCTTGAATGAGGACAGGCATTTGTACATGCACGAGTAGAAACAGACACAATATAGCATCGGATCTGTCTCAGCTTTCACCACTGGCAATTTATGCCTGGGCCAGACCGTGTACAGAAGTTTGAAAGGATTGGTTCATAAGGCCTGCAGATCTACTAGATGTCCTTCTTACTGCAGCAGACTACAGCTCACATGTGGTTAGTCTGAGAGAGAGTATGCATTATGACACTGCAATGGGTGAGCTTGTGATATTTCTGAAGAGCCAAAATATTTGCAGTCTGATCTCGCCGGACATCTGTTATGGAGGAGTGCTGAAAATTCGTTCACAGAGAACGTCATTGAACATAATCGCTCTGTGGTGGTGGAGGGGGTTATTCTGGATGCTGAACTGAACTGTACGTTCAAAATTGGAACCATGATAGCCCACCTGACGGACGTCATCTGGGGACAGCATGTGGTTTGTTCTGTCGCCATGGAGCTGTACAGATTTGTAGTGGGTGACACCATCTCAACGTGCCACTGTAAGCAAATGATCTAATCGAATGGATGCAAACCTTATGTTGGCCAACATTCTCACCGGTCTTGAATACAGTAGAGAATGTCTGACATGCTCATTGAGCGTGGTTGCAATTCCATCAAATCCACCCCCACATGTCTACTGGAGGTAATGCTCAAGAGGTGTAACATTCCAAGACTGATTCGATAATTTGATACCAGTATGTCTTCTGTAGCATTTCAGCAATACCATCTGGGGGTATATTGTTATAATAACTATCACAACTGTAATACGAATTTAGAAGACATTTTTGTAATTTGCTTCCTGGGAGATAAACTGCAATTTATCAATTATATGAAACATAAGGTATATGTTTTCTCTTACATTTGCTTGAGAAAAAGGCTTTGGTACTAGCTTCATTTGTTTTCATACTGATTCTTCTTTGCTGAATCTGCATTATTCTCTTAATTATGAACTGAGGCTAATTTAATATCTCAAGTGGTTTTGAGCGTTTTATTTCTAAAATCAAAATGCTTTGAATTATCAACAAAAGATTTTGTAAGACCACTAAATATTGTCGCAGCTACATAAAACTGTTTTAAAAGCTAAGTATTTGTATTATAGAGAACATGCACTTTTACTCACCAATTTATTGACACCCTTTCAATGAAAAGACGTACAAAACAACAAATACTTTTAAAACCTGACTTTAATCGACCCATTTTTCAATTATTATCTGTCTTTGGTGCAAAGAACATACAATCAGGAAATATTTTGATCCATTGTATAATGATGAAAACTATTTCTCATAAAGGATGCAGTTCTTTATACTTGGAGTATTTTTATAGAATATTGTGCTAGCTAGGTATGACAGAAGAACTTTGCATTTAAATATTATGCCAATTATTCAATATTTTTAAATATTTTGTACTGTGACATATTGATCATTCGAAGTGTACTTAATATCATATCATCTCTGAGCTGAGAGAACAGCACAAGGAACTTGCTGCTACTTTAGCTATATCAATGTGTTTGAGTCATATGCTGCCGAGGCCACCATTTTGTAAAAGATGGAAAACATTGCAATTGGTTGAGTCAAAGTCCCCAGCATTAGTAGTGAATCTTGGAGCCAGGAGTCAGATTGCAGTGGGAACTGTCTCCTCATTGCTCACTGCAGTCTCAAAATTACAAGACGGCCATGCTTCCATACCCTCAGCATGCTGAGGAACGAACAGCTAAGCCAAAGATTTATTAATTTGAGTATATGATGTTATTAATAATTTCACAAATATTGATATAAATCTATTAAACGACCTTATGATTAATAAATTCAATGCGTGGGCAATCTTCTAACTAATGACTGCCTGCGCGGCATTTGCAGAATTATATTGATTTGACGAAATTAGCTCTGGCAATATAAGACTTTAAGTATACCAATTTAGATTAATCTTTGGCTGAAAGCACTTTTTAAATTTAACCACTGGCTTAATGTAATTTATTTACAATTTCTAAAATGATTCCTAAGTATTACAAAAGCCTGTTTGTTATGTTTTCTTAAAGATCCATCTATGTGGTGCCAAGAATTGCCTGATTCAAGAATTAAGCCAATCATGCTATATTAACTTTTGATTAATAAAATTTCTTTGATTTTGTTTTATCATCCCCACCAGATGAATTTAATTAATTTTTGTAAGGCCCTTCCGTTTGAATTTTTATATAATCATAAAGGGTAAAATAAATACCTGGTAATATTTGTTTTAATTGAATCATGTATATATGTCAAAATTTGATCCGAGAAGTTAGATTAACTTTGCTAGTAGACATATTACTAATCTAAAACATAATTATTTTTAAGTTACTTTAAATTATCAATAAGAAAATAGAATATTTTTATATCAACCAATTCGAATTATAGTAGAAAATATATAACATTTTATATCACTGAGTAGCATATAAATTTAAAAGGTAACCAATTTCTTAATTTATATGCATGAATACAATAGTTACCGTAAAAAGAAATAAATATTTGCCTTCATCTGATTCTTTTTAAATATTGCCTCAGAAACACATGACATGCAAAAATTAATCTATAATTTTGTTGTGAATATATTTTATGAGAAAGTATACCTTTGTATTTGTATCCATCAAATAAATTTAGAAGTTTCTAAAATGGCATTGTCTTATCTCTGAGAAACTTTATTGTAATCGAAACTTTTATAATGAACAGAATTAATGCGATTTCTTTTATATCTTTGTGTATTCCATATATTCAAAACATTTTTTAAAAAATTTACAATGACGTTATCTTATCCGAGAATCTTATCTTGACGAAAAAATGAAAATTTTGGGGTTTAAATGAAAGGAGCTTTATAAAAAAAAAATTCGGATATTTTGCATTGCACACAGTTGTTAGTTGATTAGAAATTTAAAAACTTTATTTAATATTCAGCTAACTTCATTTACAAACCTAAGCATTATAGGTTTCCTATTCCAACATTACGATGACTCCTGAAACTTAGAAGAGGCTATAAATCTAATTATATTGTAACCTTTTAAAGAGAAGTAAACATTATGAAGTAAATACTTCAGAAACGAAATTATAAAAACAATTTAAAAAAAAACATTTTAATGATTAATCAAAATAAATTTAAAACTTGAGTTAATAACTAAATAAAGACAAAATAATCATTCATAAACATAGGAAAATTCTTTAAAATGCCTTTCCAAACTTGATGTATAATGTGAAGAACGTTCTTCGTCATAATATAAAAATAAATAAGTGTGTGATATGTAAGAATATAAAATTAAAACGTTTATAATGTAGTAGATGAGCCGGCAGACTTTGTACTACCATTCTGAATTATAACAGCTTGTAAATGAATAAATTGAATCTTAGTAGTATTTTCAATAATTAATTCAATTTTTATTTTATATATATATAAATTACTTAAAGTAACGCAATCTAGTGTAACGCAAGTTTAGAAAGAACATTTTTGGTTTACGATTTGATGTATTGATGTACAAAGTTTAGGGAGTTTTTTATCCGAAGCAAGCAACATATAGTTGACCATGAGAAAAACATGGATTCGGTAAATTTAATCCGGCAACGCTCAGCGACTGCCCTTGAGCTTTGTTGATTGTCAAGGCGCACAAGAAATTGTAAAAGCTTGAATTGAAACAGCACATCAGTTAGGACCATTGCAATGCGTGAGATCAGAACGTCTTCTCTTAATTACTGTTGCTTCACTCACATTCGGCACTATTTTCTTAGTGGAAAGTCTGGTTCTGTTGCATAACTTCGGAATGTTCAGGTTCCGAAGAAGTAGTATTGGTGATCCAGTTTTCCACAGCAGTTTGTGCCATGGTAATTCCGATGAAATTAGAACAACAACAAAAAAGCATAAATAACTAATGGTGTTAAATTATTTTGATAAGTTTCAGAAAAATGAAACGGGAAAATACGACTCCTTCCTTTTGCTTCAAAATAATTTAAATATATTATATATACTTATACTTATGAGTATAAAAAAATACTACAAAATCTAAAAAGTGTACATATATGGTTTTAACCCTTTTACTTCTAAGGAATCTCAAATCAATTGGAAGATATTGAAATTCAATATTCAAAATGTATTTGTATTTGAAAATTTAATTATTTAAAAAATTTTCAGGCAAATTAAACATTTTTTAGGAAAACAAATTATATACATCATTATAGACATCAGTCCTTTCTGTTAGACAATAAACACATCTATTTCAGAATAGAATAAGATTTATATTAGAAATCGGATTATTTCTTATAAATTTTGTACCTAACCAGGTATTCAACTAATCATAAATAGTTTTCTTCTTTTTCACATCTTTGATACAAACTATACGGATGAAATATCGACTACTTTCAAGCCTGATCCACAATCTCAAATAATATTCTCAAGAAAATAGGCACATTTTTTCTACTTCTTTCAAATACTGACGAATATTGAGTTTCTTCCCCTTCCTTGTAACTCAGATCCTAAAAATCCGTTATATAGCAAACAGAAAAGTATTAGAATTTCGAAGTTTCCCATCGTCTTTCTTAGAATGGGTTTACTTTTCCTTGCAAGTTTTCTTCTTCATTTTGAAAGTTTCCTTCTATTTGCTGTTTGTTAAAGTCCAAATTTTAATATTTTTGTTTATCAAATTTGAGATGATTTATAACTTGCATCTAAATTTCAAGACGCGTACTTATAACTATATCTTTTAAAAGTAATATTAGTACTATTTTGCACAGAGTTGCTTTGATGAAGTCAATTATTCGGGGTTTATTTCAAGAGAACGTTATTGTGGCATTGTATAATTTTTCAAACTTTGTACTCACCAAAATGAAAATGCAATTCAATAAAGGAGGTATTTATATATTACGCATAATTAAAGGTATTTATATATATATACTTAAATTCAGATATTGTAAGTATTTTCTATTATTGACCCTTTTTTGTATGATGATGGAAAGTTTCATCATAACATTTAGTAACAAAAAATTGCATGGAACGAAAATTATACTCAAAACAGGTGTATTGTAAATAGGCTGTTGCTGACAACTTTTCCCCAAATATTGCGTAATAAGAAACGTAGATGTAAAAAAAATAATCAAATGTCACAATCATTATACTGGGTTTGATATGGTCCTTCCACTGTTTTTTATAGTTGAAAGAAATGTGTGGATTTGTGAATATTTTTTATAACTAATGTGAATTGTTTTTGCTTATAAAAGCGATAATGATTGGAAAAAAAATTGTTTTTTTTTAATATTTCTATTATTTTTTGTACAAATTACGTATATCGAATAACCCAAATGATCTTTCCAAAACCCGATGACAGAAATTAACATCACTATGTAGTTGTTGCACTTCTAATGTGTGATCAACATGCTTTTTTTTAGCACATTTATGTTATTTTTATAGAGATAATTAGAGAAGGCCATTAAAGATTACTTGAACCAGTTAGAAGAGGGTTGGCTATCAGAAGATGGCCTTAATGGCAAAAATTCTGACTACGAGTACTGTGATGCAGAGGAAATTAGAATAATAATAATAATAATAATTGGTTTTTAATTATCTACAAGAAAAAAAATAATACAAAAATACCGGGTAGCCATAATTAAACGACCCTACTTCAAAATTATGTACAGACGAAACTATTGTTCAGGAATTTGTAAAATTCTGTGTACGACGTAAAAAAGGGATGGGAATTTGTTTGAGCGAATAAAAAATTAGTTCAAAATTTCGCCACTTGAGGGCGTTTTTAATGGAGATCATATTTAGCATATTTGCATACATTTATAACAGTTTACAAATTTATTACAACAATAAATGCTCAACGTGATGACCATTATTTTCAGCTACTATTTGAAATCGTAAGATAGCATGTTCCTTCGTTGACCGCAGTGTGTTCTGGGAAATGTTAAGAACATGTCGTGAAGCACTGTCTTTGAAATCAGGTAAAGTTCTTGGTTGATCACAACTTACCAGCTGTTTTAAATGGCCCCAAAGACAAAAATCGCATGGATTGAGGTCTGGAGATCGGGGAGGCCACAGATGACGAAATTGGTGACTGATCACACGTTCTTCTGGGAAGTGATGTTTGAGAATGGCTTTAACACAACGTGTAACGTGTGGAGGAGCTCCATCTTGCATAAAAATTATGCGTGAAAGGCACTGATGTGCTTGCAGATCCGGAATAATTTTATTCTGTAATAACGACGCATATCGCTGTCTAGTGATAGAACATGATACATGACCTCCAACACCTAATTCCTCGAAAAAATACGGGCCAAGAATAAAAGACGTGGAAAACCCACACCACACCGTTACTTTTGGTGAGTGTAGCGGATCTTGTAATGTGGAATGCGGATTGTTTGTTTCCAAAATTCGGCAGTTGTGAGTATTCACTGAACCGTCCAAATGAAAGTGTGCTTCGTCTGTCCAGAGGATATTCTAAGGCCATTCTGGATCAACTTCCAAATGAGCAAGAAACTGCAGTGAGAACAAATGTCGAGTCTCGAAATTATGTGGAAGCAATTCCTGCCTAAGTTGAAGCTTATATGGATAGTAACGAGGATATGTTTCGCATGATCTTCTGGACAGTTGAATGAGGCAGATCCAATTCTTCTGCCACACGACGAACACTTGTACTAGCCTGCACGTTGGATATGCTTTGTTCTCTACCACCTGAGGTGCAACTTTCTCTATTGCTTCTGCAGAAACAGGTTTTCTTCCTTTTCCAGAACGAACATTCAACGATCCTGTTTCTTCAAATTTGGTTACCATTAATCGAAGATTTTTAACAGTCAATGGACCTTTTCGCATCCCCTTTAAAGTCCGAAATTTCCGTAGAGCAACTATTGCGGAATTATCTTTTTGATAGAATAATTTTACTAACAATGCTCGATCTGGTAAAAGTAATGACATTCTGGTTAGCAATACCGAGCACACTGAAAATAAACTAACCCCCTGTGAAAGTTTAGTGCTTTTATAACCGTTGTTGAGTGACGTCGAAAAAATTTGCATATTTTCGTCTTCCTTTGTGTAAATTCTTTGAAAATTAGTTATCGAAGAAGTTAATTAAAGTTTGCAGTTCATTTTAGAGATTGTGTTTTTTAGTGAGTATCAGTTATTGTGTTACCGTATCCTGTGGGTAAAAAAGCCATACAATACAAATAGAAAACCGGTAATAAATATGGCCTTCATTCAGAAACGCCCTCTAGTGACGAATTTTTGAACTAATTTTTTTTTTTTATTCACTCAAACAAATTCCCATCCCGTCTTTATGTCGTACACAGAATTTTACAAATGTCTGAACTATAGTTTCGTCTGTAGACAATTTTGAAGTATGGTCGTTTAATTATGGCCACCGGTATATTATTTTTCTTTATTTAGTTCTGAGCTTAGCATGTAAATGTTCATGATGATCAATATTTCCATCATACTGTTTTTTAATTATTTTATAGTATTTATTTATATTGAAATTTTTTTTAACGCTTTTTCACTTATTCTAGAGAGCAGAGTTTCCCAAACTTTTTTGTCTCATAGAACTCTTACCATGTTTTTCGGTTTCGGGTAGACCCTGCTTAACTAATATTATTTTTTTTCAAATTTATCAACTTAAATATCTTTTGGACATATGGTGCTACTAATTACTTTAAAATAATTAAATTTCTGACTGTAGTGAAGTATAGTGTTTAAAACTTAAGAAGTACATTTTAATGAATTAAAATTAGATTAATACATAAAATAAAAGTTACACAAAATAACTGAACCTCAAACAAATGCATTTAATGAGAGGGATGAATCTGGTGCTTCAATGACAAATTTTCATCATTTGCCATCAGTCTTGTCAGATTAAACTCTAAATCTGATTTGTTAGTAAGAGTCCAGTTTCTCCTCCCCCTTTCTTTTTTTGTGTTTGATACTGGAAAACTTACTGAAACTCCTCATCAGGAAAAATGATTAAAAACTTTCTCATGATTTTCCATATTTTGTAACAAATATCAAGTATATATTTTTAAGCCAAAATTGCTAAAATTTGTTTCTAAAGCTTAAGATTTTCGTTAGGACCTATTCTAATCAGTTCCTATTGTAATACACTATCTGGCCAAAAGTATCCGGACACTCAGTGGTATAGACTTAGAGCGTCCTGAGGCACATATTAATATGATGTTGGCCCCCCTTTTGCATGGATAACAGCCTGCACACGTTTGGGAAGACTTTCCACCAATTTTTGGTACGTGACCATAGGAATTGCTTTCCAGGCGTCCATCACAGCTGAAGTGAGTACTTGCAGTGAGGATGGTCGATTTGTCTGGCTACTTAATCTGTGTTCTAATTCGTCCCAAAGGTGTTCTTTGGGATTAAGATCGGGGCTCTGAGAAGACCAGTCCAGTTTTTGAGCACCCATTTCGTCAAACCACGTCTGTGCAAGCCTCGATGAGCAGTTAGAGAGCAGTTATCCTGCTGGAAGAGAAAAATGGGCCTTCCCCGAAATATTGCCATAGAGTTGGGAGTGCAGCATTGTCCAGAATGTCCACATACATCTCAGAGTTCATGTTTCCAATCACAAGAACTAACGGACCCAGGCCAAACCACGACAAAGACCCCCACACCATTATGCTTCCACTACCAAACTTAACAGTGGGCACAATGCAGTCACTAAAGAAACGTTCCCGGGCATCCACCAAGCCCAGACGCGTCCATCCGACTGCCAGACTGTAAAGCAAGATTCATCACTCCAAAGAACAGTTTTCCACATATCCACAGTCCAATGACGGTGAGCTCTACTCCACTGCATTCGATGCTTCGCATTCTGTGGAGTGATGATTGGCTTGTGAGTGGCTGCAGGACCATGAAATCCCAAGTTTTTTAACTCTCGATGGACAGTCCTGCTGCTAACACTAATTCCTGATGAAGTATGGAACTCCTGAGAAATTTGCACCAACGAGGACTTAAGATTTTGTTTCACTACCCTTTTCAGAGTTCTGTGGCTGCTTTCACCAAGTATTTTCGGCCTACCGGTTCGATTTTCTGCCGTTTCACTCTGCCTCGACGTTTCTACTTCCCAATTACATCACTAACAGTAGATTTAGGCTTCTGTAGAATGTCCGCAATCTCACGAACTGATTTCCCACAAAGGTGGCATCCCACTATACTGCCACGATCAAACTCACTAAGCTCCTTTGACTTACTAATTGCCTCACAAACGCATAAATACAATCTGACAAACCACTAACAACACTTTTATAGCTTTCAATTACGTATCAAATGGCGTCACTCGCCAGATCCACTTTCTTAAGTCCGGATACTTTTGGCCAGATAGTGTATGACATTTTTTTTCCAATATGACTACATGAAATTATTGTCTACTGTAGTTTTATTACTATAAGAAAAGTAATCTCAAACCTAGTTTCAAAATCTGAGTGAAGAGCATTTACATGTAGAACGTAGGTTAAAATGTTCTTACATACTATCTGTGACAATATTATACTTCTTTAGCTTAATTTTAAAAATAAATGCTGAAGTGGTCCTTGTTGATATAATTCTTCATGGTAAACTAACTCAGGCAAAGTTTGGCAGTGAAATTTTATGTCGAGGAGGCATAGTAAGAAAGCAGTTTCTCTAAACATATATTTTATTCTTTAAATAAGTAAAGTCAATCTGCTCGCCACTGGAGCAATTAAAACAATAAGTTAAAAAAATATAATCCTCAGAAAAATAACATAACCAGACTTTGGTTAACTGATTCGAACACCTCTTCAACTCTCTAACTTCTAATAGATCGAAACATCTTAAAAAGGAAAAGCGAAGCAACAAACAGTTGCAAACATCTAATATGTCTTCAGTCGAAGAGCCCAATCACCTCTAACATTTCGTCTGAAACCGACGATCATCTCTCAACCAACCCCGGTCTCCTTAAATACTTACACGAGCCAAGTTAGTTAAATATACATTGCAGCCTTCGAATCAGTTTATTTACTTGAGATCATGGCGAGTGGTTGGAAAAACTTAACGACACCTTAAAAATTCGGATCCTAAATTTTTTATTCAAATGTCTAACACTTGTCTTAGTAAAATTTATGCTGTCACTAATAACCGTAAAATAGTATCACTAAATTTAGTAAATGTTAAATTGATTAAATCTGGTTTCAACTACATCAAATTTTTCTTAAAGTCATGATCAGGTTTAATGAAAGCCAGTATCACATACTCCCCTTTGCACCTCGTAGACACCCAAGTTATTTTTTTGCTGGTGTCGACCCTTTTCAGGTCATCGTAGACCCCTGGGGTCTATATAGACCATTTTGGCAATCACTGATATAAAGCGTTAATATATCACCTTGATTTATTTCACAAAAAAAAAAGAAAAATCATGTAAAGAAGAGTTGAACAAAAATAACTGTCAGGTCATTTTCGACTGGCCCAACTCAAAAAGGTTTCAGGTAACGATGATTAATTCAATGGAAGATGAAAGCTGCTTTACTTTGAGAGAAATTACATATTATATATAAAGTTAAATACCACGGTATATAATTCACAAGAGTGATGAGCCTTTTTTTGTAATTTGATCATAACTTTAAATGATTGGCTTCATAAACAATAGATTATATTGCTCTTATATATATATATGAATTAAAACAAAATAAATTATATAGTTACGACTTAAGTAATTTGTAATACAGGTTTGGGCCACGAAAACTTCTTTTTTTGAATACGTTGCATTGATGTTCGTAGGGAGGGAATGCGTTCGATGGAAAGCGTGGAGTGGGATATTCGTGTTTCTGCCCGTCTCAGTCTCATACATGCTGTAATGGAGGCAGCAGTGCGCTTTTGCCGTGGAGACGTATTTCTCGAACGATCGGTTGGTGGTCGCAATGCAACGTGACTTTCGTCGTCACTTTGATATCCCTCCACAAAGTCGTCTTCCTCCTGATCGGGAATGTGTTTTGATAAGAATGGATGTCTTACGAGCAACGGGAAATGTCTCCAAAGTAAGGACAGCAACTCCGAAAACCGTTAGTACGCCTGAAAATGTGGAACGAGTTCGTGTGTTAAATCACACAATGTGAACCAATTCTTCTTACCCACTCACTAAGAAAGGGATCTTGATGCAGTGTAGTTACAACAAGATGGGGCAACAGCCCACACATACAAGGTTTCCATAGGTGTTTTGAGAGCGGCCTCCCCCCCCCCTAATGATTGATCGACCTGCGAGGGAACGTAAACAGGACTGCGCGTTCATCTGATTTATCTCCCCCCCCCCCCGATTACTTCATGTGGGCTTCTCTCAAGTCCTAGCTTACAAAGATCGCTCCACGACCCTGAAAGACTTGCGGAACAACATCCGAGCTGATATTGACAATATTCCTGCCGATATGCTTGAAAAGGTGGCTCAAAGTTTTCGAAATCAACTCCATCCATGTATTGATAATGGAGGGTGACATTTTACAAACATTCTGTTTAAAACTGCGTAAATTCAAGAGTCCATTGTTGTGTGGTTGGCGGAAAATAACAATAAAGTCGAATGAAATGAGTAGTGTGTTTTTTTTGCATTTTCAAAAAAGGAAATTTCCACTCCCCACCCTGTAAAATATAAAAGGAAATCAATGCTTCAGTATTCAGGATTAAATGCGTAATTTCAAAGTGATGTTAAAAATTTCTAATCATTTAATCAAATTAAGCATAATTTTTATAGTGTATAATATATTTGATTATTGTTGCCCCATGACCAAGGCTTGAAAACTTGAAATCATTGCTTAGTTTAAACAATTAAAACTTCATAAAATACCAGATTTGTACTATGAAATCATAAGAAAATATACAATTTATGGTACGTTATATCCAATTGCTTTAAACATATAGAACAATGGTCTTCAAACTTTTTTGACTCATGGATATCTTAAAACTGAAAGGTATTTTCGTGGAACCCCATTCCAAAACACACATTAAAAATTTATGGTCATTAAAGATTTAATCGAATTTTTTAATACAATTTACTCATTAACAATATTATTTGTAATCTATACATCATTTGTACACATTTACACAAACCGTCGAAATAGGACTGTTGAAATTATCTGTGCAGTCGTATTTCATATTCTATATTTAATTAGTATTTATATTTTATTCTTGTAGTCATTCACGTTGAGAAATACATTTTTTCGAATGGCATTAAAATGTTTGATGCATGAGAAGTTCCCTGTATTTTGTATGGATTTACAACCTAAAATTATAACTATTTGCTTAAATTTAAGTATTCAAGTCTACGCCGATATGTCGATAAGTTGTTTTCTTTTCTTCATTATCGGTGTACTTTTTGAAAAATAAAAAAAGGTACATTAGATAATTATTTAGCTTTGCAAAACATTGTACTAACGAGTATGAAATTATTTTGTAGGATCCTGGTAGAAAACAATACAATATTCACAATCTAGTAGGTAGTATGCACAGAAAATAATTAATATTCTTCTATTATACTGTAATAAAACTTTAAAAAGTGTTCCAAAACAAACTTATTATGCATAAATAGAAATTTCAGTTTTTAATGACTGGAATGAATTTTAGATACTTTGATCCTATATACTTCTTATACACAAGTTTGATCCTATATACTTCTCGTTTTTTCAAATACCTAGGAGAGCTGTACTATGGAAGATTGAATTTAAATCCTTTTTCAATCTCTTCTATACCGATAACCTTCGTAAAGTTACTGATGTTGATTCACATTTATGTGTGTGACAGAAAATCAGTTTTACGTAGTATGATCCAAAAGTTCAGAGACAAGATGTAGAAAACCTTACCTTGAATAGTTCACCTCCTTGGGTGACGATACACTTCTGTCAACGTTTGTATAATTTCTGGAAGCACAGCTAGAAGCCATTTTCCTCAACCTCACGTAAGACCTCCGGAGATGCTCCTTTCACATCTGGTGACACACAACGGCGTCCATGCAAATCTTTTTTCATTGATGGGGACAGGTAAAAGTCACACGGAGTTAATTGTTAATTCTGGTGAATAGGGAGAGGGAAGCACTTTAGTGCCAGGTTTGGCGTGGAATTTTCTTACCAATTGGGATCGATGTGCTGGTTCGTTATCATGTAGAGGATAGTAGTCGTCCTTCTTCCATATTTGAAGCCATTTACGAAGAATAGAATCCCTCAAACAACGTCTTCGAGAAGTGTGCATCTTCTGCACTTTGTTCAAGTGTTTAACGACGATCTTTCCGAACAAATTCAGACACAAAAGCAACATTTTCCGCGTTCCATGAAGACGGTCGTCGTCTTCGTATGTTCATCGTCTTTGATGGGTTATCGGCCCTCTTTAAAACGCCGATGCCATTTGTAAACCTTGGATCTTGCTATGGTAGATTCACAATTCACCTTACTTAGCCTTTTCAAAGTCTCCGTTGGTATTTTACTTAAGCGTTGACAGAATTTAATGTTAACGCTGTTCAAGAAAATCCATCTTTCTTACATCGCAGAATAAAGCTAATTAGGTTCGGAAGATAACAGCTACGTGTGATCTTCGGTCAGATGATATGAACAAAACCAAACTGGCTAGGGAGTGGAGGGTTGACCAAAATTGTTTCAAGTGTTTTAAATTTAGGTACTCACTTTCATCGTCCGCAATGGCCGAAGTCTCCAAATTTTTGGATCGTACTACTTATTAATAATGTTTAATCCATCAACGTCAACACCAGTAAGATCAACTTGCCGCATCCGAATGTAGCGGGTGGAAGAGGCTTCGAGGTAGAAGCAAATGTGATCTTAAAAATAGCTACTTTTATTTTATTTTTAGGAAATCTACAATTTTATTACTTAATTCTGAGAGCAGCAAGAAATCCTAACCCCTTATCGGATGTACTAAATTATAGAAAGTACTTATCTAAAGTTGAATCTCCTTGTATTACCCTTCTCGTAGTCCGATAATTTTGTCATCTCCAAGGCAGTTTACTTAACTAAATCTTGGTGAACTACTAATGTACACATCGACCAATAATTTCAAAACGCGGGCCAATCCAGCCGTTGTTTACATTCACTAATACTTGGATGTCACACTTAACAATAAATACTTAACCACATACTGAACGACAGGCTTTTAAATAGTACTTACATTTGCATAAAATTAAGTCATCTCTACTTAAAGCTGTTTTTGAACAAAAGTCGCAGTTAAAGAATATTTTACCCAACAGAATTGGTAGGAGAACACGAATAGTACCCGTTACAAACTTATATACAATTATTCAAAATAGAAAAATTTCGAAATGATCTGGTAATTGCAGTACATGAATGTAATATGAATCTACTTTTTATATTCAAAGGGATTTCCTTACATGCGACACCCGGTATCGACAAGAATTTGAACATTTTCCCATCCAAAAAACTTGTCTTTATAAGAATAACATTTTTCACAAATTACTTTTAAATATGCCAAACCCTTAAATTTTTATATGTTTTTGGACTACTTATAAATTTATCAGATATGCAAGACATTTGTGTCAGAAAACTTTTATTTGTATGTAAATAATTGCAGCTTTCATTTATAAATAATAATTGTATTTGTCGAGTTCAAATGTTTTATTCTCACTAATTCGAAGTTATACAACATCTCACTGTATACTTGATATAGAGCATCAGTACTGTAGTTCAGCGGTTCTTGAAGTTTCGATCGTCGCGGCCTCCTTCTATGTATCATCCTGACATCGCGGGCCACCAGGATTTTGAACACCCCTCCCCTGACTCATTACGCATGGATCAGTGCTTCTCAAAGTTTCAATATTTGCGACTCAAAATTCAATTAAACTTTCATCTCTCGCTCTCCCCCTCCCTTCCGTACAATAACAATATATTTAATTTTAAAAAAACTATACTTTGACACAAAAGCTACAACATGATTTGCCAACGGCATATATAAATGTCTCGCTCAGCCAAAGTGTTAATTACACCAGACGTAAATATACGTCTACAGGAAGAGAGTGTTACCTTTTCTGTGCACTTCTATCCATAAAACTGTTACAAAGGCTTTGGAGTGTAATAAAAGGTAATTGACAGTGTTTCTGAAGTATTTACTTATTTCAGAGGATTTGCTTATGTATTACTTTGCCCCCCCCCCCAATACATCACATACACGAGCCTACGTGGAAAACGGTGGCATTCGGGAGTGAATTGCGTAGCTTTTAATCGGCAGTTAAGGGATTAAAAATAAATTGTACAAATTATCAAGACAAGTATTACCTTTTGTATAAAATTTTATATATGAAAAACTCCTGGGATCACTGGTAATTATTAAATTTGTTCCTAACTTAGTGTTGGTAAATTAATTACAAAATACATTGTGCAGTTTTGATACATTTGTAAGTGTACTTTATCAGTGTAAATGTGTATTCTATTTTTTTTATGTCAGAATGTATTTCGTTTGCTTCCTTTCAGTAAATTAATTATCTTTTGTTTTTGACTTTTCAATACGCTAGCGCCCCCCCCCTCCTACAGTTATCACGCCCCTCACACACAGTTTGAGAAACGCTGACATGACATCGTGATTTAAAACTTCAAAAACCCTGAGATTGCCTCTGCTACTTATGTGGATTTTTTAAATACTTCTTTTTTCATATTTAAGAAAAAAGTAAACATCGAATTAAAAATATAACAAAATATTAATTTCAAATAAGTAATGTACTTAACTGTATAATTAAAAAATTCTAATGAGAAAGATGAGAGCATTTCTTTTTCAAGTTCCACACACACACACACACACACATACCAGGTGAAATAAATGGAATCTGCACTTTCAATTCCTGTTTAACTCTATGAGAAGGAGGCAAGCTTTTTCGTATTGGCGCTCTCTGAATTCAGTTCTGAAGATATAAGAATACTTGCGAAAACTTTTTTTAAAAGAAAATGGAGATATGGGTTTTTTTACCGGGTTTTTGGATTTCTTTAGTTCATTTTCAGAAAAATATGCTAAAATTAAGAAGAGGAAAAGCAATTATTATTACTAAAATGTTAAAATTGGTAAAAATTTACAAAAAAATAACATAAATGGGGCCTATTCTGTACCAAAGTTTGTGAACATAATTTCAATTCCGATGTGTTGACATGTTATTCATTTTTGAAATAACCTTCAGGATAAGAGGTATTTTAATTTTTACAAAAAGTAGAGCACTTTATATTAGTTAAAATATGATATTTCTTGGGGAAAAAAAGAGTGAGTTTACCGTAGTTTTTGCTCTAGTAAACTGAAAATAACAAACTTGGTATTTTTTTATAAGGCTAATATAATATAGCATATAAAAGAAAATCAGAAAACAGTTTGTCAGTTCTTGGCACACAAAATTCTCAATCTTAGGGAAGGCGGTTACCTTAAACATTGTACTTGTGTTTCTAGAATTTTTTAAACATAATACGTTACAGTAATTTCTATATAGTTGCAAATAATACAAATACTTAATTATTGCTCTTAATCAAAATTCACGCTCTAGTAGAGTTTTTTCATTTTGGCAAATTAATTTTGGATGACGCATCGTTCAATTTTTCCTCAAGATTTTTCAATGTCTGTAAAAATGGAACATTCTAACATTAAATGAAACATATTTGAGGTCTTTCGAAATGCGTTGTGGATCCCGCGGGCTCGCGAACCACAGTTTACGCACTGCAGCTTTAGTTGATTGATTACGAGTTTGAGATTAAATTTCTGGTGCAACAATTTTTTAGATTTAAACGGACTGTTGCTCATTAATGTAATTGATATTAAAAATCCTTTTCTACTGTGGAATGGAATTTGGTTAGAAAAATATTTTAATATTTGCTGATATTATCAGTAAAATGTGGATCTGAATTAATCAAATTTGTAGCCGGAGTTCTGTTGTTTATATTATTATAGGAATTCGAGTGAAAGGAAACGAAAAATTATCGATATCACGTGTTGTTAGAACACTTTTTAAGCATTCACAGTGCGTCAAATAAATTTTAAGAGTCGTCATAGAGCTCAGGTTCTAATGGCATCATGAGTGTAACTGTGCAGATGTCATAACGTTCATGGTATACTGACACACTGCCAACAAATTGTGTGTGCATTTAGTTATAAGTAGCTGAGAGAAGACAAACCTTCATTGCAGAGAGAGAAAGATAAGAGAGAAGAGAGAGAGAAAAACAGAGAAGAGAGAAATTTTTCATGTTGATAAAGATGGTGAAAAGAGCTGTGATTAAATATAACGCAAAACTGGGTAAAAGTGCTTCGGAAATATACCAACTCATGAAACGTGCTTACGGTGACAATTGTTTAAAAGATAATTTTTTTTTCTGTGGCACTAACGTCTTTTGGATGGAAGAGATACGGTAAAATATTATTAACGTAGTGGAGTACCAATTTCATCTAGGACACCTGAAATTATTGAGAAAGTTCGAAATTTCGTGGGAAAATGCGGATCTGCGTCACTGAGATTGATGGAAGACTCTTTAAGCACAAACAAGGAACCATTTGAACCATCCTGTATGAACATTTGAGCTGATTGAGAGTGTGTGCTAAATTTGTTTCACACAATTTAACCTCTGAAGAAAAAGCAATAAGAATTGCACAGATATCATTCCAGCCACTGAAAATGAACCAAAGTTTCAGAAGCCCACTCAGAGGCGGATTAAGGTAGTTGGAGGCCCCTGGTGGTAAAAAGTTTGAGGCCCTTGTCTCAAGAGTCAAAAAACTAAAATGGTGAATAGAATCGCTTACTTTAAATTCTCAAAATAAAATGTATTGCTAATAATAAAAAACTCAACTGATAAAGAAAAGCCTTAAATGTATGTAAACAAAAAATTAAAAAACTAACTACAGAGCTTACAGTTTTGCTGTACAACTTGATTTTTCTTTGGCAAGTTCATTAATTATTTTTACCGTATCTATTTTGTCCAAAACATCCTGTTCTGTGCATAATTCAGTTATGTTGTTCACTTTGTCTTTTTTCCCCATACTACTTCTAAAATTACTTAACACGTTTTAAAACTGAAAAAGATCTTTCACCTGATGCATACGATATCGGTATTGTTAAAAATATTTTCAAAAGTGTCCCTACATTGGGATTTCTTTTGCAACAATACATTTCTAATGGGGGGCTTTCATTGTATCTTTGTTTTCTTTTAAAAATAGTATAAAAGTTGATCCAATTCATATAGTCAAAATTAAAGGATTCTGTATCATCTTTGTAAGTTTCCCTTAGGTTTTGTGTAGCTCTCTTAATTTAAGGTAATAATCTCTCGACAAAAATACAATAAAGTGTTCCGAACAGTTACATAAATATTTGCTATTCGGGATAGTTCTGCTCTTGCCCAATCACATATGACATAAAATGAATTTCCTATGAAATTTTCCCTTCTTTCAAAAGTTCATAACCGTTTAAAAGTTCATAACTTTATTTTCACTAAAAATATATTTTTTTTCTTTTGCTGTCTGCCAGTTAGTCCAGCTTCCTCTTCAAATGAGAACCCTTATAAATCAATAGCACCTTGTTCCATTTTTCAAAATTTATACATAACTTTCTAGAGATTTTAGTTGGCTAGATCTTTTTAATAATTCGCACTCAAATTATTGTAATGATTTGCTAGTTGCATTTATTCTCTGGAGTATGGTATTCCCAATCGTGGTGATTAGGAAAGTTTCATATTTGGCCATCTGCTTCAAAAGGGAAGTTGCCTCAAGTATTGTGGTCTACTTTTCCTCATTCGTATCACAGATTTCAACCAGGACTTTTTTTTATTAATCTTTATGTAAAATCAACTAAATTGAAATAGTTTGTTTTGAACTAGACATATCTTTTATCCCGTAGCTTTGTTTTTTTCCATTTAACTTTATTAGTAAAATACACTCATGTCCATAAATTAAGGATAATGAAGTTCAGGCAAAGAAAGAGACAAAAGCAAAACAAATTTGACTTATTTGTAAAATCTATTTATTAAACAAAAGGTAAAGAGCAAAACAGATGCTATATGTTTGAAATAATTAATAAAAATTGCGATTTTTAAACCCTGCAGCAAATTTCAAAAAAGAACCTATTTACAAAAACAGTATAACATGGTTAGTATGATGGTTAATACGGAGTATGTATCCCGGACGATGCAATACAGGCCTTACAACGCCTACGCACGCCGAGTATCAAATTATCAATCTGATCTTGGAAAATATTATACCACTCATCAAGCAATGCCCTCCGAAGTTCCGGTAGACAGGTGGGAGGGGGTTGACGGGCTGCAATTCGTCGGCCAAGCATATCCCACAGATGTTCTATTGGATTCAAGTCCGGTGAGTATGCTGGAAAATCCATACGGGTGATATCCTCCGATTGGAGGCATTCGTCTAAAATGTTTGCACGGTGAGGACGGGCGTTGTCATCCATAAACAGAAATTCAGCACACATGGCACCCCGAAACAAACATACATGTTGTTCCAGAATGACATCCCGATAGATGTGGCCTGTCATCGTTACACTCTGAACATGCAGGTCAGTTCTGGAACCAAGAATAATTCCTCCCCAAACGAGCCACCCTGCACAACCGTAAATGTGTCGTTCAATGGTGTTCTCTTGGTGGTAACAGGTACCTGGCGCTCTCCATATGAAAGTCCGGCGAGAATCAGACTGCAAACTAAACCTGGACTAGACGGAAAACATCATACAAGATCACTGTTGCGGTGTCCACAATGCATGATCTCTACTCCAGATCAATCGCAGGCGACAGTGAGTTGCGGTAAGGGGAACACATCTGACAGGCCTACAAGCATATAGACCAATGTGCCCTAAGCGTCTGTGCACGGTCTGCCTTGAAACTGTCTTACCAGTAGCTGAAGAGAGCTGACGAGAGCTGATGCTGTGCTCTGTATGTTTCTTTTGGCAGTAACTAGAAAATACCGGTCCTCATTCGGCGTTGCAACGCGGGGGCGACCTGTGCTGTAACATCTACTCACATTACCATCATCATGGAATCCTTGCCAAAGCCTGGAGATGACACTCTGGGCGATTCCAAGTTCCTCGGATTCTTCCAGCTGGGTACGTCCACATTTCCTTCATCCGATAATTATACGACGTAAAAATTCACCCAAATGCTTCCTTTGTGCCATAACTATGCAGTTGTTGCACTGAAAGGCTTTTAAAGCGCTTGTGAACAATTTTACTTCTTTGCCACCATTCCTTATATATCCCTCTCTTACACTCTCCTCATTGTGACGTACTATCCGCGCCATCTGGTGGTTTCCTGTAATTTGCATATTCTTCTTCAAGATTTGTGTGATAATTCTGCAGGTGAAATTTTTATTTTAGAGATCAATTTCTGTGTGATTCTGAATTATCCTTAATTTATGGACATGAGTGTACACTGATGGAAAAAAATCCCATCACACAAAGAAGGAATTGTGCTACATCAACGAAATTTGGTAGGTGTGTTTATACATCAGAAAGATGACTTTGATTTAGATTTTACGATAGGCTCTAGTTGCACCACTTGGAGAAGGCGAACTGAGTGTACTTGAAATAGGCAATATAAAGTTCGTGAGTGTTATTTATCTTTGGGATTTGACGTAGTGAGTTGGTGTTAGCACAAAATTACTTTAAGGCGATGAGGCCGCCATAGTCAACAGCTCACTGAGTTTGAACAAGGTAGTATAATAGAGCTAAAAAAAGGTGGACTTTTTCCCCACGATATTGCAGGAAGACTAAGCGGAATGTATCCATATTGCATGATTTTTAGCAGCAATTGTCCTGGAAGGAAAACTGTGGTCAACCCCCACCTCAAGAAAATTATACTCGAACCACGCACGGGGCATTACTGAGAGAGAAAACCGTTGTATTCACCACATGGCTTGGAACCATCGCAGGCATCTATTGCAGAAATTACAGTTTTTCTTTCGGCACCAGAGTGTCACAGTGAACTGCAACGAATCAATCGTTTGAGAAATAACTCCCTGCCAGACGCCCGGTATTATCCATACCATTCATCATACCATTCATAGATCTGAATCATTAACATGTGCGGCTTCAGTGATGTCACTCTAGAGATCATAGAAGAGCGGAGTAGCGATGTGTTGTGTTCTCCGTTCAAAGCTATTTCTGTCTTGGTGCCGGTGATACAGTGGCGTAATGGAGAATATTAGGGCCCCCTGCGAAATCAGGTTTGGGACCCTCAAGCCGTACTTCGGAACAAACAAAATTTGGGGGAAAAAGGCATGAGAAAAATGTGTACAGATTGGAACAATACTGGTATGCTGAAAAAAGATGGCTAAGGCTGCTTCATGACTTAAATCCGAGGAAATTATCGAGGTTGCAATATCAGCTCAAGATAGGTTTGTTGCACTTTGAATTTAGAAATGGAATCCTTCAAACTTGGGGCCCCTACTCGCACTGGGGGCCCCTGGCGGCCGCCAGGTTCAACACCCGCTTAATCCACCTCTGAGCTCACTGTAACAGGTGATGAATTCTGACGTTTCGTATATGATTCTGATACAAAGCGATAAATTGCGGAATGGAGTCACCAAATCCACCACAAGCTAAAAAAAGGAAATTTCCATCCAAAATCAAAATAAGGTTCATTACATTCTTCTATAGTAAATGCATTGTCCACAAAGAATTTGTTACAACTGTACAAACAGTTACAGGTCGGTACTACTTATCTATTTTAAAAAACTTGATGGCTGAAATCAGTCCAGAATATCAGACTGAAAGCAGTTGGTTCTTGTTGCACTACAATGCACCCAGTCACAGCCCCCCTTATTGTCCGACAAATTTTGGAAAAAAATAATGTCTATATGTTGGTTCATCCACTGTATTCACCAGATTTAGCACCCTGTGACTATTCCTTATTCCCAAAACTTAAAATAAAGTTAAATGGGTGTTATTTTGAGGATATTTCGACCATAAAATTAGCTTCGACGCATGCCTTTCAGGCCATTTCACAAAGTGATTTACAACAGGCATTCGATTCAGTAATATATTGCTGTAACAAGTGCATTGAAACCTATGGGTCATATTTTGAATAAAAAACCAAAACTGGAATTGATTTCTTGTTTCCATTTCTTTTGAATAACCCAGTCTTAAAACTTATCTGACGTACTCTACATTTGACTACTTTTTTTGAAATTTATAGTGAGTATACATTTTTTTCCTAATATCGAAAGAAATTGATGATATTTTATTCAATGTAAGCGACATATCATAAATTTTTATAAAGTACGGAGTAATTAAACAGTAGGACGGAGTGTTTACTGCTTATAAAGACAGCTAAAAATCATTCGAATAAATATATTAATAGTGATTTTACATTTATTTCTTATTTCCTTATATTAACATTCAACATTAATTACTGACATTTTTCAAGTATATTCATTTTGTGTTATTTTCTAATTATTTGGATATCATACAAAATATCTTCTGGCTTCTTTTTGTTCATTAGATATTTGCTTGTAAATTAAAGTAAAAATAAGTGATACTGTATTTTAATTTTGCAAATTTTTCCTAATAGGACACATATTTTGCTCGGAATTACAATCATTAATTGTATGTCATTTATTGTCTCCACAGATACTTAAACTATCTTTGTAAATAAAATTTTAGTTCCAAATAATTTCCCTTTGTGTTCTTAATGATTGTTCTTTTAATCAGTTTTATTTTTTTAAAAATTCTAATAATACAAATATATGATTATAACAGGAATGTTATAATGAAGAGAAGAAAAAAAGAATTTTTACTCGTATATTTTTTTTTCAAACTAATGATTAATACATATTTTTTGAGAGGAACTGATTACATGGAAAAAAACCTATCTAGAGATAACCCATTTTGAAAAGCAAAAAAATGTGCGATAAAATCTTTTTTTTTTTTTTTTTTTGACTTGCTGAATATTTTTTATGGGAAAATTATAGAATTTTTTAAATAAATGGAGAAAAAGGGAACTGAATTTTTTAGAACATTTTTTCCATCTATTCCTTTGTGAATCAATTTGTATGTGTCGAATTTAGAACGTATGAATGAGATACATTTAACACTTTTAGAATTCCTGTACTTGATCACTCTTGCGTTAAAAGAGCACCTATTTAAAAAAAAGCGAAGATGATTTATTATGTTTACTTAAATGCAAGTTGAGTATCATTTTCGAATATGTTTTAGTGGGTGACACAAAATTCTTTCGAGAGTAGAATTGATGAGACAAAACATAAATAAATCTTGGTTACAGGAATTGATCATTGTATTATATTCATCATTTTTAAATATTTAAGAAACGTTCAAGTAAATATAAGATTTTGGCAACCTTTTAAAAAAGAGTTGAATGCAAATGTGCAGTTTAAAGACATACATAAGTGTCTAATCGAAATTTTTATTAGTTGGTTATGGCCTTCTAAGGTTGTTATTATTTTTGAGTAAAATTATAAAGACTTTGATACTTTACGGAAATAATAAATAATAAATTACGTTTTTAAAAAACTGAAAAATACCTTTTATAGATTTGTAGTATTTTTAGTCGCCAAATCTAGAAATGGGATCTGAAATTAGTTTCCAGATGCCGGATTGGATATGAAAATGGGAAATCATTAATCCTAGTGATCCTGATCAGGTCAACGGAACAAAATTATTAAACTATTGTATTGTCATCGGTCTTGTACAACTGATCAAAAATTTTTTTTAATTAATCTGATCTTCTAAAGTGGTAAAAATTGAGTTCAAAGATTCCGTTACATGCAAGTGAAGCTTATATATAAAAAGGGATATTAAAAATACTTAATTCTAAGTTCCACAACGCAACAGAGAACACAAAATCTATACAAAATACTCATTTTAAAATACCAATAGCATCTTACAAAAAAAAAATTACGAGAAGAGCTGTTTTTACCAAACATTGAAGCAATAAGAAAATGTTTCTTACAATATTTCAGGTCTCTTATATAGAAATAAATATTTTTTTCTTCAGATTTCTTAGATTTTAATTAAATCATTATAGCCATAGGTTGCTTGCAATGCTTTACTTACAAAATAAATATAATTTAAAAAGTTTGTGTGCTTATGTGACCACACGATAGAAGTGAAAACTTCTGATTTATTTAGCGCAATAGAATAATAAGTTTCATATGTAATACGTTTTCTTTTATGGCATTTTATTATAGGTGCATAAAATATATCTCTATTCCGTGCCCATTCATCAATGAGTTTGTTTATTTCGTAAATTTTCTGAAAAGAGCTTTGTATAAATAATCATACATTCTTATATATTTATATATAAGTATATAAGATTTAAATCTCAATTAATCTAATCATTTAAATATATATATATATTAAGTTACTTATGTAGATTATATTTATATATTATATATGTTTATATGGTACTTAAACCCTATCAAAAGAATGCCAACGTTCAAGATAAATCGCCAAGTTGACAACCCTAATTTCCCATTTATCGTACACACTGAATTGGCAAGCATGTGCTTCTTTTCATAAAATGTAACAAATACCATTGTGGCCGCGGGAGTTAAGTGGTCTAGGTATCGGATAATGGCTAGCGTGTCGTGAGTTCGAGCCCAGTACCACTGAATACCCGCTGTGTAGGGGAGCGGTGCACGTAAAATCGGTCGAGAGCTCAAACGTCCTCCCATTGGTGTGGTATTTAGGAGAAGGGGTGCCAGCTCAGGTGTCGTCGGCGTCACTTGACCATAGTTCAAAATTACGCTGTCTGTCGCCAAAAGCCCTCATGTAGCTGAACTGTGTGATGTTAATATTCACTCATTCACCAATACCGTTAAGGTAATATGTAAGCACCTTTTATATTATTTATACAAGGTGGCCCCCAATTCATGGTACAAACTTTAAGGGTAGATACAGTACATTGTAAAAATAATTTATTACATAAGAAACGCGATGAGAAGCAAACAGGGGAAGTAAAAGAAAAGAGAAATGGTGTTATCGTGTTTGATTTTGTTGCCGTTAAGGGGCAGCAGATGTTTAGCCACCGTTCAACAGGATGCAACTCAGTAGGGGGAAGCACCTTTCGCAATTGTGCTCAAGTCTACGATGAGAGACTTAACGTATGCCGTAAAATGATAACGACAAAACTGCACTACGAATGTATTACGAGCAGTTTCCTGATCGACGAATGCGGCATTACAGAATGTTTCAGCGGTTACATCGTCATATTCATGAAATAGATTCGTTCCACGTCACCACACCTGAAACTGGTCGACAACGAAGTGTACGCAATCCAATTCTGAAAGAAAGCATCTTGAATTTTGTAGCTGATAGACCCGAGTCAAGCTCAAGAGCTGCTGCTCATCACGTGTGAGTCATCAAGCCGTTTGTAGAGTGTTAAACGCTTACACGCCCTTCCATTGGACTACAAGCTTTGAATTGGTAGGTTATCATTTTCGTTTAAACTTCTTCCAGCGGCTTGTGCAGCAATGAGCGCTGCAGCAGGATTTAATAGCTCATGTGCTATTTACAGATGAGGCGCGAGGGTGACTTTAATGCGCACGATTCCTATGCCTGGGCAACTCAGAATTCACATGCAACAGTGACCACGTGCGTATCAACAACAATTGTGTTTGAATGTGTGTGCTGGTATTGTCGACAGCATTTTGATTGGCCCATACATGCTACAGACACAACTTAATGGCGAATGTTGTTTTATTTTTCTGGGGCAGGTGTTACCAGAACTGCTACAGGGTGTTCCAATCACCATTCGTAACACCATGTGGTTTCAGCATGATAGGGTTCCAGCCCACTTATGCGCTGATATGTGCGCTTACCTGGATGTCACATTTAAAGCACGATGGATTAGGCGTGGGGGACCAGTCTCTTGACCACCCCATTCTCCCGATTTATGGGGCCTTGATTAATTTTTATGGGGACATCTGAAGAATCATGTTTATTGTACTCCATTTGACTCAGATGAGGATCTCATTTCTCGAGTATCCGAAGCTGTTGTACGTGTGCGTGAAATACCTGACATTTTTGTACGAGTTCCTAAATAACTCCACCAACGGCATCCAGCATGTATCACTACTGGTGAACGTAATTTTGAACAATTATTGTAATCATTACACTTGTTAACGAATCTTTCAATAATTTTTGTGTGTTTGTACTCCCCGTTTCACTTGCACGCATACATTCCAATACAATAAATGATTGTTACAATGTCCTGTACTTATCCTTAAAGTTTGTACCATGATTTCAGGACCACCATGTATAACAATGTATACTACGTAAGGCTAGGCAAACTTATGCTCTGTGAGATCCGTTTACTTTACTTAAAATTCTCTAACTAAACAAATGGAGAGAGGGTTCGTACACTTTCACAATTAATGCTTTTATTTTGTTTATTTTTTGTTATCTTGTACTTGTCATACCTAATATAAACCAAACTATTGGCACCTTTCTCACCAATTAACCATTAATTTTTTGGATTTTAATTCTTTTGGTACATTATTCTGCTTAAATGCTCTTTCTGCTGAATCAAAAACAAATTCCAAGTTTCGTTTCTTATATTTGATTTTCTACATAAGAATAATCTTTCTTCTCCAATTATTTTCGCTTGCCTTCTGTTCACTAGCAGGGGTTGAATGAAAGTGGAAAACATGACATCATTATTTAAATACATAATATAAAACTTCGCAAAAAAATTATGCTTGAACTTTTTAATTAAAAAAAACCCGTTTCAAAAAGTTTTCAATTGAAAACTAAGCTGGCTTCGCTGATCTGAGCACGATTGCCGAAAGGAGCTGAAAAGAGCCGACTGAATGTAATGCACCTGAACCTAACTCTTAATACAAATTCATTCTTCGAAAAACACGCCTAAAAAGTTACCATTTCAAAAAATCAATCCAAAAGAATTCTCATAAAATAGTCAAAGAACTTCTCGTATATCAAGTTGGTGGGTGCACTTTGGAAGCCCAAAGATGCGGGTTTGATCTCGGCTTGAGTAGATAGTTTTTCGGAAGGTTAAAATTGTAGGAATGCATATCATATGCTTGTGTGGTCTGTAAAAGATCCTTGAGTATCAGTTTGGCTCTGTTTCTTTCGGCAAAGTTAAATCCTGGCAATCGTTAGGCCCCGACAAGAGATTGAATTCAAATTAATTCGAGCTTCTGAATTTGGTACCGAGAATCGCCACTAGATGGCACCATTATGAAATCGATCTGACATTTGGAGACTTGCCGTTTCTGCAAAGGCTTAGTTGTCATTATGCAGTCAAATAGGGGATTTTTTTCTTCTAAACTTTCAAAAGAAACAAAAACGCAATTTATTTTTGCTAAGTATTCGGTAATTGTTATAAATAAGCACATTAATTAAAATAGTAACTTTTAAGTAAAATACGGCTTTCGACTACTTGCGACAACTTTTTTTTTAAGAAATGGAGATATGGGGAATTTTTTGTGGTTTTTCAATATATTTAGTACATTTTACGAAAAAAAATTCTATAGTTAAGAAACAAATAATAAATTATTATTACTAAAATAAGAAAAAAAAATTAGTCAAATTTACAAAAAATTACATAAACGGAGCCCAATCTGTTTAAAAGGTTTATGAACAAATTTTCAGTTTTTCAATTTTTATGTGTTGCTTTCTTATTAATTTGGAAATGACCTTCAGGATATAAGACATATTTTAATTTTTATAAAAACTACAGCACACCTTTTCTTAGTTTTGCTAAAAAATGTAATTATATTCACATAAAGGACTGTGCATTTTGTAATAAAGCAGTGATTGATAAATCTGAGAGCTCTGCTATTATACAGAGCATAAAAAAAAATTCTGTTAATTCTTTTCAAAACTTTTTCATCAATTGCTGTCGCCTATTAAGTGTTTTGAAAGAAAAAAACACATTTCGAATAAAACGCATTTTAATGTATGACATCTTGCTTAAAGTAGTGGCATTTGCTTTTTTTCTAAAACACTTGCAGTTATTGTTCTAGTGAATGGAAAATAATAAACTTGGTATTATTTTTATAAAGCTAATAAGATGACTTATAAAATAAATGTATAACAATATTTTACTTATCATAACACAACTCACAATTATATATATATATATATATATATATATATATAAGGTAGTTGGATACCTGATAAAAACTAATACTGCTGTGTAAAATATTCCCCCATTTCAATATTTTCTTAATAATCTAGACCGATATAAAGATCATTATTTGGTTGGTTAGTTAAAAAATAATACCGTAAAAGAGTAGCAGTTGCTCTTGACAATGACGAAGTAGTATTGACTCCACCAAGCAATTTACATCAAAATTCCATCGACATCTTTTTGAATGGCATGTTGAACTAGATGAGGAACAATAACATACTTCCAATTAAACTCGTTGAAAATAATTGATAGGTAACAAGATGATAGCTACAAAGTAATAAACGTTACATAATATCTTAGCAAAATTCATAAGCTTTATTCAAAAGAAAGTGAACCGTTTGATAATTATTAAAAGTAATTAAATATATGTGAGACTTGTTTAGTGATAAACATTTTTAATTGAGGGATGGAAATTTGAAGATTTTTTGTCATCTGCTATGCAAGGTTTTCTTTCAAAATCAATTTATGATGCACTTTTTATACTTAGAATCTTGATTGATATCAGTGTTATACATTTTGTTAAAGAATATTATCAAGTTTTAGTGAGTTAGATATATTGTTCGTTTTGTAAGATGTATTTAAAAGGGAGCTTTTACTATATATGCTTCTAATAAACATAACTTTTTCAAGATAAAACATGCCTTTTCTGAATATATAACTAATTATACTTGTGTTTGTATTAGAATAAATTTAATTTAAAATAGAGGAATAAAACCCATGCTGTTACATAGTTGCAGAGGCAAAATAAAATGCATAAAATATTCTTTTTGAATCAAAGTGCTTCACTTTTTTAACAAATAAATCAAAATGTTCAACTTTCACAGAAAATTTCCCATTTTTATTTCGAAATTTCTTTTAAGTCTCAATTTAAGTTCAATGGATAGAGAGTTCATTTCTTTGCTGAGATTCTAGTTTGATTTGATTTTGAAAGAATCAAATCAAGCGTAAGAATCCTTCTTGTCAGAAAAGGATTGATGCTTGTTAAAAAGGGATTCCGTAATAGTTGGTTTTTTTCATTTTTGAATGTCAATTCATATAGTAAGGGTTATTTCACATACGTTTTGTAAGCAATAACCGAACTATTGTCATTAAAATTTTTAAGTAACTTATATTTTGAATTGCTCATGGTTCATTTATTTTAATGTTTTATTGCGTTTAATTTTGAAAAAAGACGAATGTTTCGCAAGAAGGAATAGTTGAATATCCTAATTGATCACTCACAAAAAAAATGAAGTAGTTTTTTGAAAAATGGCTTAATGTAAAGATTACATTGCTTATATATATATATAGGTATTACTAAATACTGCTGAGGGATGAGTGAGTGAGTGAGTATTAACGTCGTACTGTTCAGCTACACGAAGACTTTTTGGAACAGACAACGTAATTTTGAATCATGGTCAAGTGACACGGACGGTACCTGAGCTGGCACCCTCCTCTCCTAACTACCACACGAAAGGGAGGACGTATGAGCTCCCGACAGATTTAGCGTGCATCTCTCCCCTACACTGCGGATCTTCAGTGGTACTGGGCTCGAACTCATGACACGCTAGTGATGATCTGATACCTTAACCACTTGGCTACCACGTCCACACTGCTGAGGAATTATACTAAATTATGAATGTGGTTCTCTATTCTAAATAAAATTGGTCGAGTGTTTGTTATAGGGTATATAGGAATAGAGTGAAATTTGATGAATACATGAGCTATGAGTACTTTAGAATATATTGAATTTTTGGTATAGTAAAATAATATGAAAAAAATATAATCAATGTTATAAGAATTATTTTCATTATACTCATGAGCTTTTTTAAAAAATACGAGGGGGAGTCGAAAATAAGTTTCCCTTGTCGACTGAGTTCATAGTTGTGTATGAAAGTCAAAACATAGAATGAGACATTTAAAATAAGACCTAACTTTATTTTTTCACTTAAGTACCAAGTACATACATTGAGATATTTGTCATACCTCTTGATAACACGGAATTTCTAGCTCAGGGTGTGTCATACCCACCGTCTAACTTTTTTCAACGCTCCCTCTAAACCTTTTTTGCAAAATGGATAGTTTCTCGTGAAGCTACCTTTAAGGTCATATCCTTTTAAGGGACTTAGTTTGTAGGCGAATTCTAAATTTATGTTTTTGGATATCGCTTCTTCGGATATGTCATACCCTGCTCGTGAATCACCGTTACAGTTCTGAATGCATGAGCACGTTTTAAATCTTCCTTATTCTATGACGTATTATTATAGTTATGATGAAGAAATTTGATATTAAAGAAATTCAATAGATACAGTATTTGATATATATATAGTACAACAGTATTTTCGGATGAAGAAATTCTGTTCATGGTTATGATGAGGAAAAATAAAATAATGAAGAGTATATAAAGGCAAGTATGATTCCTCCACTGAAATCGATCCAGATTTAGAAAAGGGAGACATTGTTGAAAATAAATTTTTACATGTAGAAACACAAAAACATTTGAGAAGAACGTAATTTTAAAGGAGATAACTTGTACACATCTTATCCACTTTCAAATGAACTTTTGAGACAAAAAAAATATTGCTGGAACAAAATAAGAAAAAATAAAAAAGACATTCCAAAATTTTTAAATTTAAAGAATAGAGAAGTTTACTTCAATATGTTTACTAGGAAAAAGAAAAAATTTAAAAAAATTAAGATCCAGTGAAAACATCGCACTCACTCACGAAGAGATTGAAAAAGTGTATAAGCAATGCAATGAAGGTCCTTATAAAAAGAACTGAAAAACTAAATTTACGTATGAAAAATGTAATAAACATGTTTCATTTCCTACTTTTTTCCTTTTTAACCTTTGCATACAAATTTTACGATAGAAACACCATTTAAACACCCCTGGGTATGACACATCCTGCGCAAAAACTTTAGGTCGTATTTTTCACGCGAGTGATGCCGGGATAACCTTCAAAAATGCCTCCTGGAAAAACTCAGGGCTTTGCATGCGGAAGAAGCGTTTAACAGCTATGGGCGAAAGACGACGCAGCTGGTGAACACGCAAGACACCAATACATATTCATTGGTACATTGGGTACATGCTACGCGGTACTGTGACACCCTGTCGAAATTGAAAGAGGCGATTCAGAAAGAGCGACCAAGGTTTCTCAGATCTGGTGTTCTGTTGTGGCGACGGAGCAACGCAAAACCATATTGCAACTCTTGGTTGGGAACATCTTCACCATCCTCCATAAAGTCTTGATTTCGCATTAATTTTCTTTCATCTGTTTCCGGCTTTGAAGAAGAATCTCGCCGAAAGGCGCTTTGGAAGCAATGCTGACATTAAACAAGCCGCTAAACTCTTGTTCCATATGTAAAGCTCTGACTCTTTCCTGGAGGGCTATTTGACGCTTATCAAGCGGTATGACAAATGTCTAAATGTACTTGGTACTTATGTAGAAAAATAAATTTATCTCTTTTTAATGTCTTATACTAAGTTTCGAATTTCATACACAACTGTGACCATAGTCAGGAGAAACTTAATTTCCGACTCACCTTCGTGCATTTTCTAGTATAAACAGTGATAAAATACAGGCTATGATACATCCTTTTTCATTCTGTAATTAGGTATAAAATAAACAAAATAAAGTCCATTCCTTAGTATATGAAAGCTGAATGAATAAAAGCCTATAGGAATAGTGGAATGAGTACGAGAACCATCAGGAAACATGCGACAGGAAGTCAAAGGGTCAGATAAATTGAGAGATGGTTTGGAAAAAGACATCTAAAAAGTATGAAAATTAATGGAGAATATGTTTGTCAGCGAGGTGTGACCAGAGAATGCAGCTACTCTTCTCAGTAATCACATGAAATTCATCAGTCCCTAGAATCCACCTTTCAAAAGCCACCACTAAAAGGCGTGTTGCTTGCAAGCAAATTTTTCTTGCGGTTACAGAAGAGCCAATATACAACATTGTAAAAGCTGATAATACCGACATTGGAACTACAATTTATGTGAGATCATTCTGTTTACTAAGAAAGTATGTTTCACTTCATCACTGATTATTATTACCTTCATCAGTAAATACCACCGATAGGAGTTACGTTCAGTAACCTCCCTCCTAAATAGAGACTTACCTGGCAGTCCACGTTTGATGCAATCATCATAATGGACAATCTCACAGAAAATATCATCATTGACAAAGGCTGCTGTCTAACTTCCAGAAGATACAGGGATGAATCCTTGCTGGATGTGTTTGTTTTTTCTTGGTTATAGTTGACTTCATTTTAATTTTTAATAATAATAACGCTCATGTGTGCACATATGGTTCTACTAGCCAAAACGTTTCTGGAAAGTGAGGATATTCCCTGGATGGATTGCCTAGCCAGATTTCGAATCTTAACCCTTTAGGGCAGGGTTGTCAAACTTGCGACTCGACCAATATGTCGACACACAATAATATATAGTAAAATGCAAAATATTTTTCTTCTGAAACAGGAAATATATTAGCATAGAAGACACATAAAGTGTCATGCCGTAAAGATTATTTTTCCTTGTTCTTTTATAAATGCTTATTATAATGTATTATTCGAAAGAAACCCACGGTTCGGCTCTTTTGATATTGATTCCTTTGCGGTCCTCTTGTTAAGTTAAAACTTGTTAGCTTGGCCCAAGTTAGCATTTGATTTTGACGCCCTTGCTGTAGAGAATATTTGGAAAATGATTCAGGCGATATGGTACCATCTTCACAATTTTATTTTATTCTTAATATTTGATTTTTGATTTTAATTGCATTTCATAAAGGTTAATATTTAGTAATAGTTGCATACATAAAATTTTTAAATTGTTGCAAAAATGTTTGTAAAATTTAAATTTTTAAAATTTTGTAAGCATTTTTTAAATCCCTAAAGCTTTTTTAAATATGTCACTTTTCTTTCAAAATTTTTTTTCCAAGTACCTTATAATATACTATATAAAACAGTGCATGGGGTTTTTTCTGCTGCTGCTCTTTAATTTTTTTAATAGTTAAACTTCGAAAAATTCCCAAAAAAACATTAGTTTTGATTTTGAAATTTTTTAGAAAAAGTACTAAACATGTTAGAGTTAATTCCATGCACAGTTTTACAAAAAATACATTTCAGAACACGTATAAAAATTTCGAACCCATACTTCAATTATCAAAAATGCCTTAGGGTTTTGAATAACAGTATATGTACAAAAATTCAACATGGAGAAATATGAGTTTGAAGTTTTCATTCCATGAATAGCATGATATAATATTCATCGAATAGTCTGAAACTTTTATGAAATGTTAATTAGCTTATTTAAAACTACTTACCATAAAATATTGCACAAATGTAGAACAATTAACCAGTATACTACCATGATGAATATATAAAAAAACGAATGAAAGATCAACATTTCATAAAACTTTATATTAATAATTATAATAAAAATAAATGCACACACTTCGGAGCTAATTCCATGCTCAGAGCTAATGCACAACGTGTACAAAAGATGTTTATGCCTTTATTTTTTATTTCCATGATTTTACAAGCCCTTGCATGTTAAATATTGTACACGAATAAAAGCAAAATCAAATAACAATTTATAGGTAAAATACATCAAAATCTAAGAACGGTATATGTGCATTTGTTTAAATAAAGATCTTAAAATATTTTAATAATAAAAGTGTTGAATCTCGCACACATGGGATGTATATATATTACCAAAAACAAATATTTAAAAATAGGAGAGTTTTTCTATTCTTTGCGAATTATATTTTTAATTATCTGAGTTATCAAAATGAGATTTAGTATTTGTGCTTTGGAAGAATCTGTTTTGAAGTTTTAATTTCATTCATAATATTATCATAGAAAGCACGCACAACTTTTAAATCTTGACCAAATCCATTTGATCTTTCCCAGTAAATAATTCACAAACTAGAATTTTTGCATGAATTGCACAATTCTTTTTTAAAACGATTTATTGCTGCATATATAATGTCAATCTCATTGATGCGCATTGAAAAATAATTAATTCATTTTTATCAGGCTCTTTTCTAATAGATAATCTGAAATGTAGGCGTGGTAGTTGCTGTTTAGCATCAAACATGGCTCCATTACTTACTGGAAAATGTAGGTAAAGCTTTGAAATTTTGCAGGCATATTTATAAAGATTCGGGGTATCAAATAAGCCAATAAAAATTTCTTCGATAGTTTAATGATTTTTAGGTTACCATATTACCTTAAGAACCAATATCATCTCGCGTTTCCTTTCTCATTATTTGAAAGCATCTGTAAAAGAATTGTCTACATTGCTTTCTTTTCATATAGTTGAAAATTTTAAATTTTTTATATAGGCTGAATCAAAAGTCTTACTCTGACTTTTGGTTGTTTTGTAATGATAATGAAAATTCATTACAGACTAACTTTACTATTAATAACGTAACTTTTGTAATATTCGATAGGTCACTTTAAGTAGTTGTAGTTTTTTTTGCACATATGTGTATACGGTATAAATGTTCCTTCTAGAGTGACTTGGTGGAATATTTGTAAGACAGATATCATTTTTGCCAAAAAGGTGTTGATTTAGAAAAGTCCAATGCAGTCTTAAGTTTCACGAAACGAAATCGATTATTAATGTTTTACGTAAATTTGAATGTTGTTATGGAAGCAAGCCTCTTAGTGAAAAATCAATAAAGGGATGGTAGGAATTATTTAAAGAAATAGGCTGTGTTAAGATTCTTCTTAGAATTATCAGGCCTAATGTGAGTGAAGCAAATGTTGAACACGTTTTGGAATTGTTTCAACCGAGCCCTAAATCACCTTGTAAAACTGGCGCAAACTTCAAAAATCACAAAAAAGTTTGGTAAAAATTAATCTTAAAATGCTTAGTTTGCATGGTTATAAAGTGCATGGGATATTAAAAACACTGGATTGGGAACTGGAATACTGCTTAGCAATTCTCTTAGCTATCAAGGTGGCACAGGTTAAAATTTACTGAGGTAAATGTTTCGCAGCCTGAAGGTCACGGGTGTAAGAGGGTTAGGGAATGAAGCAGACATGATCTTAAAAATAACTACTTTAATACTGTCTTTAAACTTTATGAAAACATACAACTTTATCGCTAAACTCCGGGAGCAATCTGAGATCATAACACTTAATTTGACGTATACAATTATTAAAAATCCCTTAGTGTGTCGAAGCTCTTTGCAACTACCCTACTCGAACCCCGATAGATCCAATGAGTGAGTCAGTGAGTAAATATTTACGTCGCACTGTTCAGCTACACGAGGGCTTTTGGCAACGGTCCGCGTAATTTTGAACCATGGTCAAGTGACACGGACGACACCTGAGCTGGCACCCCCTCTCCTAACTACCACACCACACCAACGGGAGGACATATGAGCTCTCAACAGTTTTAACGTGCATAGTTTCCCTACACGGCGGGTCTTCGGTGGTACTGATATCAAACTCATAACATGCTAGCCATGATCCGATGCCTAGGCCAATGGCTACCGCGGCCACGATAGCTCCAAATACATTTGCTTCCACAAATTCTGGTGTATCAACATCAAATATTAATTTCACGACGCACGAACTCTTTGTCATAATTCACCTTTTCTTATTCTGAGTTTTCCCGATTAACGGTCAATGATTAACCATTTATCTACGATTCCAAACGTCAGAGTTTAAATAGTATTTACATTTGCATAAAATGGTTGTTACATTGCAAGTCATCTCTAAGGAAAGTGGTATTTAAATTAAAATCACATTTAACGAACATTTTCCCCAAGAGGATTAATAGAAGAACACGAATAGTATCCTTTACAAATGGTCTTATAAAATTTCTTGAAAATGCATTATATTGATAACATCATATGTCTAATTATAGTAGTTGGAACCACATAAATGTTTATAATTTGAGCAAGACTTTAGGTTTCCCTATATATCTTAAGATTATCAGAATTAAGTACATTAATTAAGTAAACAAATTTAACACAAGTCTATAAATTTAATCATTTGATACTTGGTCAACATGTTATCGACAAAATAAATGTTGTTGTGTGATCTCTGGTCTTTCTTGGTGTTGCATTTACGGTGGCCACAATGTAAATGTCATACAATAACTTAGTGAGAGAATTCCTTTGCAAGATACATCTACAAACCAGTATGTTTTCTGAAACGTTCCTCACATAAATGTGAGGAACGTTTGGGATGTGGGGTGCTGGGATGTGGAGGGGGGATGTGGATGGGGAGTGGAGGATGCTTCACTGAGATGACCTCACTAGGATGTGGAGGTGCTTTAGATTTTCTTTTTTCTGCATTTAAAAAGTAGAAGCACTTTGTTGCTTCTATGGATGCATTATTTAAGAGAAATAAATCAAAAGAACGCTAGAAATTTGAATTTTAAAATTGTAAACAAATGTGATGTAACTGTGATTCAGGTACACTTTTTTCAAACTCCGTAGTTTGTATTCAATATGTATTGTTAAGAACTAATTTTTCTATATTTTATGTTCGGATTTATTGAAAATTGTACATTTTTTGTGCAAAAATTAGGGAAAATTTAAATAATTTGTTACACAAAATTTTTAAATTTTTTTTTGTTTTTTGAAATATTAATTACTTCTAGTTTTGCATTTATATATACTCAGTGTAGTTTTTAAATTATAAATCAAGTAGATATAGTACAAAATAGATTTTGAGGATTAGTTTAAATTATTTACACAGCTTGTAAAATAGACATTTCGTTTTTCCTAACTGCTTATTGTTAACATTTGAATGCTCATGAACAATTCTATATGTTTATTACTTTTGTTTTTACATTAAAATAAATAAATATTCATATGTATGCATACAAAACAGAGATTCTGTTGTTATAATTTTTAAAAACTGAGTACCATTTAAATTAGACATAAAATTAACTTCGTAAATTCATCAAATACATTTTTTGTGTATTTTTATAACAATAAAAATACGTGTTTGGAAATTTGAAATATCCTGAAATGATGATGTTCAAAGTGAAGTAAAAATACTAAAACTTATAGACATAAAACTTTGGTATTTTATATGGAAGAGATGTGAATCGTTGATAACACGCATTCATGAAGTACGGAAAGGGTAATTAAAAAGACTTCTAAAGAATCTAGAATTTTAAACTTACAATTTAAAATCTGAGAAGTGATGTAAAATAATCCAATTAACAATAGTATGATTTTATATTGTATCAAAATGTATTATTTTACAAATCATAGATGAAAGTATTTTTATTTGCAGTTTTCTCAAAACGCATTTTTTAGTAATTCCGGTTAACTTTCCTCAAAATCTACTTTACTTATAGTGCTGATTTTTTGCATAATACAAGATTAACAAATTTTTAACAAAGTGAATGAATTTATATTTTAAAATTTTATTTTGTTCATTTTATGGATTGTTATGTTTACAAAAACTCCGTGAAATTTTATAGCTGTATATGCAGTAGATTTCATGCAAAGTGTACCTAAAGGTAAGGACATGCTTGAAAATAAAAAACAAATATATATATATATATATATATATATATATATATAGTTATTGATTAATTATTGCTCTTGCAGATTTATTTGTAATTTGAAATCATTTTTTTACATTAACTAGTACATATATATACAGATAATTCCACGGAAAAATTTTATTTCCGTTGCTTAAAATTTAAGTAAGTGAGAACCATTTAAAGTTGGTGCAAAAAAAGTTCATTTTTCCTTCTCGCAGACGTCCCAGATACCTTGAAATAAAACCACTTGATTTGTATACGAAAAAATGAAAATTAATTTTCTGTAAAATACACGTCACATCATTTGTGTTTGTATATTTGTTGATTTAAGAAGAAATACGTTTAAGTAATTTTTCATTTTAATTTCATATAAATTTGTAAGAGGTATTTTTAACATTTTAAACAGCTAGCTCTATTAGAAATTAAAATGAATTAATTTTATTCAGCTACGTTTATAAAAACCATAGCATGAATCAAATATGAATGAATATATTTACTGGCTGTTATCTAAAATACAGATAATAAAACAAAACATGTATTCGTTATCAAATGAATAAAACTGCAGAAAAACACACACAGCATAATTACATAATTGATTTTTAGTTGAAATTAAACTCTTGTCTCTATTATCTTCTATTATAAAGAAATGTTATTAAAACTGCCAGTCCAAGTTTAAAAATCCAAATTTCCCAGCAGAGTATGTGTGGATTATTGGAATGTGTGAGTAGCATTCACAGTCCAAGACTCAAGCCAATGAATTCAAGAAGTTCAAAAAGCATGATGACAGCTGTCATCGGTATATCATCTTATCTATGGTGAAGATATTTTTGGATTCCAGTTGATTTGCAAAGTCATAAATATGTGGTATGGTATATCAATCAGGTTTTCTGACAACGTTAAGACATCTACAGTCCACGCAAAATTTCCAATGATCAATCATTTTTGTCACTATGTAAAGAAAAAACTACTTTCTTCGCCAAGTTTTTAAAGGCTTTAAAACAATCATAAGGTGAGGATCGTCTTTGGCTGACTTAAGTTTGCTGCAGAGAGACGGCGAGTTTTGAAAAGACCGACGGAGAAGTAATTTTGATGTAATATTGACTGCTAAGTAAGGCTGTGTATGACTCTGGATAAGGTATGTGCGATATCTGGTTAATCATTAGAGAAAATAGTAATTGAGTTTGCTGCTCCGTCGAGTGTCTGTGCTTAGGTGTTGTATGTTTCTATTGATAGCGCTTCATATCCATCAACAATCCATAACTTCATAGAAAATTGACTGCAATAATGGGTTGCGAAACGAATGCAATGATAAATAACCATGAAAAGGATCATTTTAGTTTAAAGATGGGACTAGAATTTTTGTTTGGGGAAACACTATAAATCATTTGCAGCAAAAAGCTTAAGTTTTTCAGACTTAAAATGGTTTTCATTAAAAGTGAGACAAAAGACTGTAGCTTCTAAGCCATTATTGGAGGGATGTCCAAGACTTTGTTTGTCGACGAAAAGAAATGGATTTGGTTTGACGTAAATGCGAATGACCAAAACAACGAAGCACTTAAATGTAGTTGATAATTGCAGACTTTTTGCAAATACTTGCTGCTTCGAGGAACGATAATGGAAACAGTGCGAGAAATATCTTATGCTGGATGGGGATTTTCCTTGAGAAACATCTGTATCATAGTTTTACTATATCTTGGGTATAGTGTTTGTCCTTATCCCCGTTAACTGTGATTTTTGGATTAAGTTTTTCAATCCATTCAGTTTTTATTGGAAACCCAATTAATTGTGACTATAAGCTATTCAATGTAGCTGCTGAATTAGTGATTTTCTTTCTCACTCTCACTTTCCGTGTGCATAGCTTTTACAAGCTTTTGTTTCTGTAATAATGCACAATGAATGATGTAGAAAATTGAATGCAGAAACTTGTTTATAGGGATTCATAACAGTTTTACATGTATAGCAACCATGATTGAATTACTGTTTTGAGATATCATGGAGTGAAGAAGTGTTTCTTAATATTGCGTTATAAAGCAACACATGGGTTACTGGAGACGGATCTAGTAATTTTAAACCTCAGTCGAGTGACAAGGACAACACCTGAACTGACACCCTTCTCGAAAATACGAAAATAAAACACCACCCAAACGGGAGGTTATTGAACCTTGAATGTTTCAACGTGCATCAACCTCTACATTGTAAGTGTGTAGATGCCCTAGAACGACGTAAAACTCATGACACGCCAATCACGAGTTTTTGGCCATAACCACAAGAATACCAGGGCCACGAGAGATAGTGGACAGAGGTTTCTAAAGCTTTACTTTTAAATCTACATACATATTCTGCACCTGGTATTATAGTTTGGTGGTGGTGTTATTTGATTGGCGCGATTCCCTCACCCCCTATAGTATGCGTTACCAGTACAATGACCTACCAGCGATATATGTCTCAAGTTTTGGAACCTGTCGTTCTCATTAACTTTCAGAGTTCGCTTGCGGCCACTTATCATAAGATAATACGTTACCACATGTTTAGAAATTCTCTTTCATTAATTGAATTGGTGGTTTGGTCTACGATTTCACCTCAAGTTTCCTCTATCGAATATGTCTGTTTAATATTTTACTTCGAGTGGTTAAGTATCCCTCCTCTACTATACCAGGTGATATACCACCCTTTACTATACCAGGTCAATATTTGCAATATGTGGTGGCATCAGGAGTTCCCATGTCCAACGAGACATCCAGAACATTTTTCTTTCTATGATGAGATGTGTAAGAGCGGTCAATGTTTCAATCATGGCAATAAGACTCGATATCGATTTTATTATCTTCCTCACCTCTCACATGACTGTATTATAAATAGTTTTACTGTATATCTTCTTAGTAAAATTGTTTTAATATCTCTCTTTAATATAAATGCAACTAATACACTTATTATATATGTTGACTAAATAAAAAAAAACTAGGTAAATTAAAACAATGTATAGAACATAATAATAAAAATTAAAACTAAGATTAGATAAATTAGGACTAAACAAAAAACTAAGCTTACAGCATTAGATAAGGAAAAACTGAAAATTATTTTATATATAAGATGAATACCAGTATAAGATGAAGAAGTGTATTTCTTCATTTTCCCAACTTAAAAGCAATCCAAGTTCGTACATAATGGATTTGTTGTGTCTGTAAATTTCAATTGTTCCTAGGGAAGACAAAACTATATGTTTCCAAACTATCATGCTAATGAAGCGTGATGGAACAAAATGTGTACAACCTATTTTTAAAAATTTTAGACACCCTTTATTTGAAAAAGTGTTTAATATTAATAAAATGTACCAGCTTTTGTTCAATAATTATAGTTTTGAGAGGTTTATCTAAGATATTAGTATATATTTCCCTCAGTGCATTATTTTTCTCAAAAACTGAGCGAATGAAAGAGTTAAGAAACCTAAGATATTTTAAACTCAGAATCTCCACAAATTTAAATTTTGACTGATACTGAGAATATATCATTAATTTAATGCTGTTTAGTTAGAAAGTACAATGAATACATTATATTATAATCATAATTCAAAGTAAATGATCCTTATTTATTATAACTAAAAACATGTTTACATCAAATGCTCATTCGATGTATACACGATAAAAAATTTTGTCCGTGAGAAATATTTTATGAAAGTATTAAGTATTACCTGATCCTTCCATTTGAGATATTTAAATCGGAAACATTGTATCAGAAAAAATTTAAGTAAAAAAAGCGATAACTGTTATATTAACGGTTTTTAATTGTTCTATCTACCCTTTTAATATATAAGCCTGGCATCGTGGACCCCCAAAATGTTGAACACCTCTCCCAACCCATGGTTGAAGATTTTAAAGGTTCCTCCATTATCCTATATATAAGACTTCATTTGCTACTTATACTTACCTTTTTAACACTTTTTTTCCCTTTAGAAATCAGTAAACATCTAAATATATATTACAATATTATAAAATTCTGATTTCAGATAAATAAATAATGTACTTAACTATATTAATTAGTTATCTAGTCTATAAATCAATATAATGATCAGTTAGTGACATAGTTTAGGAAGGCACATGTTTCGGTTCGCGGGCTTCCAGAAAATAAAAGAAAACGATGGAAATATTAACGTTAAACGCTAAACCTTCACGGCCCCCTAGAATGGTGCTAAGAAACCCCAATGATCCGGGGACCTCAGTTTAAAAAACAGTCACTTAGGCTATTACAAAAGTGTTGAGATCGTTCATCTATCCCTCAAAGTTAAGGACACTCAGCAAAGGTCCATTGTGATTTTGCTTCGTTTCGAACATTACAAACGTGCGTATCTCGTTCTAAAGTAGTTTCTTTTACTGATAGATTGCATCTCTAGACTGAATGACATAGATTCAAAACATAATATTTCATGAGATATAGTACTTCGTTTTAGTTATGGGAAATATTGCCAGTTTCAGGCTTTCGAAAGATTAAGGCTAGTGAGTTGCCAAGAGGCAACAGCAATCTATATATTGCGTTAATATTTGGATGCATTCTTGAAAATAAACTTTTTTTTAAATGCAAATTGTTTTAATTAACTTATTATTTATTGCTTATGATTTAATATTTGGGTTATTTGATTAGGGTTAAAAAACAACAACTGTATTTAAAGAATGTTTCTTAAAAGTTAAAAAAAAAACTCTTCCACCGATGAGCGTTTTTTTTCAAAAGGCGTGCCTTGAAAAAAGCAAAAAAAAAAAAAAAAAACTCTTGAGGAAGATCCTAACAGCAAAACCTCAACGGCGTAAAGAAATTATTTAATTTTTAATGTATTGCAAAATGCAACAAGTACAGAAAAGTGTTGCAAATAAATGTTTAAGTTACCAATTTTCTTCATCTTGTACCCTTATTTCAAAGAATAATATTATTCAATTAAGTTTCACTTGATGAAATAATTTAAATACTACGTTAATCGAAGCACATGACCTTCACGAAGTTCTTAAGTGGTTTCAACGGGGCACAATATTTCTGCCTTTTAGCTCCGAAAACGGCGTTAACATGGTTACCTTGCGTTAGTGAACATTGTTTAACTCGGAGAACAACATTAAATTAATAACTGTATGCAGTAGTAATTAAAATTTTGACTAAATACTTAAGTCGAGATAATTGTGTGTATTCGCAAAGATTATTTAACTAAGAAAGCCTTAAATAAATGCAAACGCCCTGTATGTACTGTAAATATTGCGAAAGATTTAAAATTTTATTTAATTTATTTCTAGATAGTTTCATTTCCTTCAGAGAGAATGAGTGCTTGTAAATTGTTAACATTATTCAGAATAACGTTAATAAAATTTAGGTAGTCGTTTATTCTGAAAATAAGCATTTGGCAGAAATTAAAATTAATGGAAGAATGCATTTAATAGTCATCATCGGAGAAATGTGTGAGAATAAAGTATTATTGGGTATTCTTATACTTTATAAAAGTAATTTAAATACATTTCTAGAAATCAAATACTTTGTAACTTGTGACTTATTATTTTGGAATTATCGTATTCATATATGAATAACGCGTTTAACTTGACAATATTTAAAATTATACTTAAAGCTGTATACATCTATAAATAGATCAATTTAATTTATACTAACATGCTTCATGCTTTTATATTCAAATAGAGTTGTGAAAAATATATTTTTATATACAAAAAAATTCGTGTAAAGAAATAACTTTAATAATTGTTTACCTGCAGTAAATTTTTTTTAATGTATAAATCGAAAAAATTATACATCAATTTACCAAGGAAATATAATGTACTCATTTAAACTTTCAAGAAACATATTTTCAAAAGCATATTATAATCATAAATACATGTTCATAACAACTGTAATTCAGAAATCATATTTAGATATACATTACATTCCCTCTACTTGTGCATTTGACATCTTAAATCTCGTTATTCTTAAATCAAAAGAATTTTTACCTTTTCAGACACTCGTAGATTTTTTTTTTTCTTTTTCGGAGATTCTTACTTTGAATTATAAAATCAGAAATGACAGTTCATTCTTTTCTAAAAATAAATGGGCATTGTGTATTTAGTATAAGTTGTATTTCTGATATATGAGGAGAGTTGAAGAAAAATAAATGATTAAATGATTCTCAATTTTTTGGTGTAATATATTTTTAAAGAAGCAGGTGAATAGTTTGAAAAATATATTGTTTCGTAAAATAAAAATATTCCTTAGGGAAATAAAGTATAATTCTATGAATATTTGAAAAGAAAAGCTCGAAAACAGATATGAAAAGCTAGGTGTGTGTGCCAGTAATTAAAGAATATAAAAATTTATCTCTCTTCTAATGATTACATTATATTACATATATATATATACCAAACCAAATTTCTACATTTTGACAACCAACCAATTTTCTACATTTGTGACAACCAACCAAGTTATAGCCTACCAAATTTGAATGTAATCTTTCTTGGCGTCTTCCTTACAAGCTGGTATAAAGGATGCGTTTAAGTGCAATTTAGATTTTTATCACAACATATAAAAGCTTTCCATCGGTTTCAAGAGTGTTGGATCTCCTGGAATAAGCTCTGTGAGCAGAAGTTTTAAAATCTTTTTGGAAGAATCCTTTTACTGGGTAATTCTTTTGATAGTTTTCTGCTTAAACATTTTGGGAGAATTTTTTGCTTAATAGTAGTCGGGTTGCTCTTTCATATTTCTATGAGATTTTTTATACTTTGGATTTTTTATACTTTGAATTTTTATACTTTAAATTTCTATTTATTTTATTTTGTTCTTTCCTACCGAGTTGCAAAGGGGGAAGTTTAGCGCTTTCAAACTAGTTTAACCCCACTTATTCGGTCCTAAGTCCGAAATTGGATTTTGACTCGCTAGGTTCTTATTTGTATTTCATTAGATTTGATCTTAATTTTTTTTTTTATTTCCTGTTATGTTCTATATTTTATATAAATTTCTTCCATATATATATATACTAGCTGACCCGGCAAACGTTGTTTTGCCATATAAATTATTTCAAGTGAATATTTTGGTAGTCAAATAAAAAACTCATTGTGTGTGGGGATGGGGTATATAACTGAAAGTGGAATAGAGCGCTGTAAGCTATAACGGCTTATAAAAGTAACAAAACACCAAACATTAATTTTTTAATTCTTTGCACTTTTATTATTTTAACTAATAAATTTCAAATTACATCTCTATCACAAATTATGACAATTAAAAAATAACATTATCAGTCTCTTACTGCAATGGGGTGTACGATATTTTTAGTGAGTGAATAACACCAACACAAACAAACTAGATGGTTTACCCACGCGAGAACATGCCATGTTTCATGGTCCGTGTGAAGAACACGCTGTGCCCAAATCTAAGCCATAAGCAAACTTCGTTTGGCCGTGAGACTTATTGATTGTCATTGCGAATGCCAATCTAATTGGAAATTGAATCCGGTTTAATTCAATTGGCACATGTGTGGGAATAATAGGGATTCGTGGTAGTAATACTGCTTCTTCTCGGAACTTGTCATTCAAAATACTAGCTTCGACAACGTTTTCAATCAATTTTTTTTCATGACTAATCGCGTGCCATTGCACAGCCGTGGTGGGTTCAAATTACGAAGCAAAATAACCGGAGATCCACACGCGCTAAGTATCACAGTTTTATTAATTGCGTTTAATAATAAATAAACTAATTATTATTATGTAAGAACTCATAAATGTCTGAAAATATTCAGAAACGGTTTATACAGGTAACACAATAGTTGTTGTTGGCGAGAGCTCGTGACACGTGTTGAAAACTATTGATTTATATGAGATCACTTAATTTACCGAACGTGAGAACTATCTTGAGAAAAATGAGAATAAATAATTATAGCTCTGCAAATTGAAGATACTTTTAGTATAAGAAAATACTTAATATGAGAGTTGCACTGAGAAAGTAAAATGAAATGTATAAGCATCACTGCTACGATTGATGCGCAACTAATAATGATGGCTGAAAACGGTTTAGGCCCTAAACTTGAGTGAGAGAAAGCTTATTATCTGAGAAAGACCGGAGACCGGCTTCTTTCTCATCCCTGCTCTGTGCTGTTTACGGGGCGAGAAGTGACATCGGTAGATGCCTGGCGGGAATAACTGATCGAGTGGTAACTGATAAATTATCGAACCAAGAGTAGAAAATTATTAAAGTACTAATATCGCTATGAAAAATAGGGATTGGTGGTAGAAAGGTAAAAATTTAGGGTTGTATGTATTTTTTAATGTCATTAAAAAAATTAAAATAAAAAATTGTGTCCAAAAAAGAAAAAAAAAGAAAAAATTTAGGGTGGACCACCCTTGTCACTTAGAAGTATAAAAAACAGCTTACGTCTAATGAATATACGCACAAAATTTCATAAGAATCGATCCTACCGTTTCATTTGTCTCGTATCACTTATTTGAAATAATGCTAACGAAGTAAAAGTGATTAAGTTTTTCGCAAATATTTTAGACACTTTTGTTTTTTAAACCTGCAATATATGAATTTTTGAATTAAAAATGTGTACAAGAATGGGGGAAAAAACTATTCACTTGCCAAATTTGGTCATTTTTGATTTGTTATAGACACCTATTTTGATACTGTAACCCTATGCAGAGTGATTTGGATGGTGGAACAGAGAAAAGTCACACATTTGGCGCGAAACCGATTTTCGACGCCAAGCGAAACAACAGACAGAGGTTTTAAGGTTTTTAATTAGTATCTTCTCAACTAATTGCAATATAGGAATGAAAAATAGTTTACGTTCTATTCTCAGACCTACTGAATTTACGCACAAAATTTCACAAGAATCGGTCTAGTCGTTTCGGAGGAGTTTGGTTACAAACACTGTGACAGGAGAATTTTATATTATATATATATATATATATATATAATAAAAAAAAAAAAAAAAAAAAAAAAAAAAAAAAAAAAAAAAAATATATATATATATATATATATGTCAGGTTTGAAAAGATTAGCTTCAAAATTAAGTAAGAAATAAAAATAGAGCGAACTCTTTATGATCGCGTAAGGATTTGTGGGTAACTAAGCCTATTTAAAGGTGGAGCGAGCGCTGACGAAGGAGAACAAAATTTTCAACTCACACTCTTTGATGACAACATCCAGTGGGTTCCGGTGGTCAAGTACCTGGGCTTACACTTAGATAGCAGACTAACTTTCAGAAAACACATCGACTATCTCGCAGAAAAGTTCTGGGGAAGAATTCATTTAGTTATATCCCTTGTTGGGAGAAAGTCTCCTCTCTCCCTAGAAAATAAAGTTATTCTATACAAGCAAATTTTGCGCCCAGTGATTACCTATGCCGCCCCGGTCTGGGGAGCTGCAGCCGCCACCCACATGAAAAAAATTCAAGTTGTTCATATAAAATACTTTGCATCATGACTAACGCACCTTGGTACGTTAGAAATGATGTGATACACAACGATTTACACATGGAGCTGATATCTAGTTTCATCACTAAGTTAGCTAGGAATGTTTTTAGATCTATTGAAAATCACGATAACCCCATTATCAAAGCACAAACATTATTTACGTATCCACATCCTAAATTAAATTATGCATATGCTACCACAAAGTGGGCCTGGCCTCTTAAACCTCCTTAATTACTACATAAAACTCTAATTTTATACATTTACAACATCAAACGCTCTACTGCATCGAAACGGACTCGTAGTGAACTGTCACTGCTCACCCGCTCATGATTGATTGTCTTCTCTTTTGTATGGCGATCGTTTCCCTTCCTGACTTCTTCCTCCATTTACACGCCCAGCACCACTAAAGGTGAGTCACTCGGGCTGCCCTCAGTCATTTCCCCCCGCCTCCGGCGGGGTTGTTGATTTTTTATTACTCTCTCCATAGTTTTCGTATTCTTCTCACACTGAGCATAAGCGCTTCGCGCTGGGACTCGATAATTCTAATTTCCGTTTCGTTTCGTTTCGACGAAGGAGAACGCGTACTGGAAAAGGCTTAGCTGGTGGACTCCTTGCCGGATTACTATCTATTGTTCTATTCGGTTGCGAGCCCAAAGGCCGCCATGTTGGATTTTAGATGATAACCGAAGAATAAAGAAGTATTTTTTATAGATGATGCCCTCCTCATTTAACCAGCAGGCCTGGGGCCTGACATATATATATATATATAATGACTTTTCTTCTAACTCTTTAACTTTACCCCGTTAAAATATTTCCCATTTCTTTGGCACAAGACCGTTATAATTTTAATCTTAATCTAATTGCTCGCGCATTTGCAACCAATCACGACTCCTGTTACAAAAGAGTCGTACGTCCTTCACCACCAGTATAAAAAGCTCGGAGCCATCGGTTGCTCTTTTTCTTTTGTGCTTTGTCTGTCTGTTAACGATGTGTCCGCGTCGCTGCTAAGTGTTGCTTCTGCTTTATATGTGTGCGTGTTAACGTCCATAAATTATGTAAATGTGTTTGCAGTTAATATATTGGTGATGTTCAATGAACGAAACATGAACTTTATTGTGGAGAAAAAACTTTGCCCAAATTCGTCATCTTATTTCATTTATATATATATATATATAATAAATCACACAATTATAACTAAGCAAATATTTGAAATCATATGAATCCTAGAGTTCGACATCCCATTTCAAAATATCAATGGCGAATAAAAATAATGAAGATCCAGCATTTTCAAACGAAATTAAAATTGTATAAGATAAAATTTATAAAATATCCAAGTGCAACCTCGGACTTAGGACCGATAAGTGGGGTTTAACTAGTTTGAAAGCGCCAATATATATATATATATAATGTGAAGTAGACTCTGAAAACAACAAAAAGAAGAGTGAAACATATTAATGAGTTATTCCAAAAAGTACAGTTATTTGTTATGAACGAGATATAGCTGCTCTTTGAGAGCGCTTAAAAAGTTACATTACTCAAATGACAAATTTTTCCAACATTTTTATCTCTTTTCTAATTAAAAATACACCAGTGAATTAAAATCCGCTTTACTAGGAAATAATATTTTTGAATAATTTTTGCAATAAAATAATTGAAATGAAATGAATTATTCTTTTTAATGAATTAATTAAAATGGTTATTTTTTTCAGAAAGGATATTTAATCATGTTTTTCTTTTTTTCTCCCATTTCAAAAAAATCGAAGATATTTAATCATTAATTGGATCATTATCGTACTTGAGATTCTCATTTTCTTTTGAAGTAAAACAAAGAAAAATCCATTTTTAGATCGTCATTCAGTAATGTTTTTTGTTGTAATGGTTATTATCTCTTGAACAAAAATAATTAATATCATGTTTCTTTTATGCAAGTCAAAAGAGATTCTAATTAAAAATTTTAAATGATGAACTGTTGTACACAATTATGAATTTGGAAATTAAAACAGATCTTAATATGTTTCATAAAACACAAAATATATGTAAAAAATACTCTTTTAGAAATAATGATAGCAGATTTTTAATTTCAAACATTGACAAATCAGAAAATTAATTTCTTTGTTGAAAATTTAAGATTGAATATTATTCTTTCCCGATTGAGATTATTTTAATTTTCTGATACTCTTGTTCTTTTGTTTTTCCAATCTATTATTAGTATTTTAAGAACTTCAGCAATATGAAAAAAAAGGAAAAATAAATGATTGTATCTTTTTTTAATATTACGATAGGAGACTTTTAAAAAAAAAATGATTTTCGTTAAAAAAAGGCTTTTTTTACGAGGTCAAATTTTTGCCCAAGATGTACTAAAAAGAAGTACATTTTTTATGCATAAAACCAAACATAATACTTAACAGAATGCGAAAATTAAAGAATTTAATTTTAATATTCAATTTTAAAAGTTTTTACAATATCTTTTATTTTATAATTATGGAAGTTAAACTAACCTTAAATTTTTGCTTTGTTATACGTACACTATGAAGAATGTTTCATATTTTTAAAATAATTTCTCTCTTAAAAAATGTTTCATCTTCGTACCTATTTTTGAAACGGTTGAGGGTTTTGTGTTTGTGTGTGCATATATGTAGGCACACCCAATTTGAAGCATGCTGTGATACTAAGCTTTATATTGCAGTGGGGCCACAGAAGCAACAAATTGCACATTGCTTTGCCAATGCCTGTTCTTTATCCAATTATTTCAAGACCCTAAATTATTTTCTACAATGAAAAATTCCGACCTCCATCACAAGGAAAATTCCAAATGGGAAGTATTTCAGTGCCATGGACAACTGCAACTCTTAAAGACCCTAGCACTAATAATCTCAATATGTGAATTAAAAATATGCGCAAATTAGATATAGAAAAAAGAAAATATCAGTGCCCGCACAGCGAGCAGGCAAACCAGTTGTGGCCAGTTTTTATTAACCCGTACAGAGTACGGGCAAGCCAGTTAAGTGGTTAAGTATACTTACATAAATATATAGCATATTTAGCAATTAATCCCAGAGAATGATAAGATATGTAGGATATTTTTTAATTTAGCCGCAGCCATTAATATTAGTTGTTGGTAAAATAGGGTAGTATTTTTACTCTCTCTCTTTTTACTCTTTTTACTAAAAAACTATATTTGCTTAAAAAATTTACTTTATTTCCTTAATTAATTTTAGCTTCATATTTTGAACTTTATTTAATAATTATAAGTTCGAAACATAAATGCTTTTTTTTTTCTTATAAATGCATATTTTTGTGAAAACAAAATTAACGTTAGTGATAACTTTTGCACATATTTTGATAAACATTCAAGCAATTTAATATTTTACTATATTATTTCAATAATTTCTAATTTTTTATATGCTTTATCAGCGTATCAATTGAAAGCAATGCGGGGGCTATCGGTGACAGACTTCTAATTTTGAGCTTTGGTCAAATGACGCTGACGACATATAAACTGCCAACTCACTCTTCACACATCCACACCACTCAAATGGGAGGAATTTGAGGCTGATGTAACGTGCCTCAATCTTCTACCCGGTGGGACCACAGGGGCATTAAGAATGGAATTCATTACTCTCAGTCCACGAGTTTGTAGAATGATCACTTGATCCCTTAGTAACATTCGGAATGATAGAAGAAATTAGTTTTTATATAAAGTTAATTATATGTGTGAGAAAGCTGCTACTCACGTTCTAAACTCATTTATTTATGTGCACACTGGAAATTCCATGAAACTTCAAGGAATTTTCAAGGCTCTTTTATCAAATTACTAAATATTTAATTAAAATAAAACATACACGCACACACATACAGCGGCGAAGATCTACTTAGTATTATACCTTCGACCGATTTCGTAAATTCAAAAAACACCACCAAACCAAAAGATTTCACCAAATCCTGTCATTATTTTCGCACATGTATGAAAACAAATTACTTCGCATGTTCCTTCAGCGTTAGTCGTTCGACAAATGAATTGACGGATATTTAGATGATTTGAAAGTAGTATTTAACCCGCGGTCACTCGCGCCAGTTTGTGTATCGTCGTTACTCGCAGGGTGTAGAGAATACCCCAAACTTTTAACATGTTTATTTAAATATTAAAAAAAAATTAAGTCAATAATGATACATATTTGTAAAATACAAGATGTTTTTTGTAGATACAAATAAAAATATTACACTTATTTTATACAAATTGGACTGACATTATTTTAAAATAAACCAGCCAAATTTTCATTTTCAAATACATAATTTTGTATTTTTTGTAAACCACGAGAAAAACGTTTATACCAGTAATAAACTTACTTCGTAATTAATGTTAAGGATAGTAGAAATTAAAAAACAAATATTTTAATCATTTTCCAAACATGCAGAGCAGACTATAAACATAACTCAACTACTCGCGGAAAGTTCTCAGTACCCCAGATAAATTTTTAAAGGTCGTTACGTTCCAATCATCGGAGCGAGAATGATTGAATCATGCCTGAAGGTTCAATGACCTAAAATGAGCAGCTACTGAAAAAATCGCGGTGCTGCGCATTCTTTTTGAAATTTTAGGAGGCTTTTCTTGTCTTTGTGGTGTACAAAGCACCCCACGTGAGAGATCGCGTTTTAAAAAACGCATATCTAAAATAAACGAATAATCTATAACAATAACAACTACAATATTTTGATTAAAAATTTAATTGTATCTAAAATCCTAACATTTGAGTTTTGACGCTTTGCTTATAATGTTGCCATTATACTAAATTTCTTATTTTGAGGTTACTTACGTATTGGATTGTAGTTAAGAAAATGCTCCACTTTTGTTTCGCTTCTACGAAAAATAAGTCCTAAATTTTAATAATTCCTTTACAACAAAAAAAGACGATTAGCTTAGAAGAATTTAGAAATTATAAACAATTATTATTATTTGCACACATCACGTGTAATTTTGTGTGTGTGTGTATTTGTGTGTTTGTATCTGCATCAAAACTTTACAACCTGTAAAAAAATTGTTTAAGTGACATTTTTCGAATTGATGAAATTAGTCGACTGTATAACATGTAAGTACCCTAAGCTCTACATTTACTTGCTGAGGTCTCCATTGAAGGAACGACTTTCTTTTAACCAATAATTTCCCAATGGTCAGTTAGTCTCTAGTGAAAAAAGTATCTAGAAAAAAAAAACAATGTTGGTACATATTTTTTAGTGCAAGTCAGCCTTTGACTTTATTTCGGTCAAAGCCTGCAAGGGACCAACGGAATTCTCAAGCCATTGTCCGACTTTAAAGTCCACCCCACGAAAAGTTACAAGGGGCCAATGACAAAATAGTAATCTCAGTTACATCCAACAAAAATAATTTGTATCACATGTCTTGTTTTGAAGATGTGCCTTAAGCTACCTTTAAAGAGACAAAAAGAAGTGAAACCAGAGACTCGCTTAGGCACCATTTCAAATCCTTGAATACCATTCAGCTCTTGACCTTAGTACCAGCAAAAAAAGCTTTGAGATCTGTGCACAATGTTATTTCTAATACTCCAACGGAAACTTCATACAAATGACAGCATTGCATTAACATTCACCCGCCATGACACTCACTAGCCGTAGAAACCTCAAATACTTCGTACATACGTTTATGGCATAATATGGTGATATATCTTTTTATCAATTTTGAAGTCATTATTCTTCAATATTTTGTGATCCATTCTTATTGGATTACCTCCATACTTTTATTAATTTTAAATAACACTTGAAAGTAAAACTTATGAGATAATTTCTGATTAATTTATTAATTGTTATTGAAACAACTTAATTTTTTTATGTAATGAGTTGCATATTGGCAACCAAGAACCCTGGCAGACATGGCAAGTCCCCAAATGAGAAAGCCATTTCATGATGGCACCGTCCAGTAGCGGCTTTCACCACTCACGCTTAAATTAATATTACATCATGCTCTCGTCAGATGCTAAGTATTGCTGTGACGTAACTTTGCCGAGAGTACATGAGCTAATTTGATACTCAAAGATCTTTAACAAGCCAAAAATCACATGACATGCGAGTCTACGGTTTTCGCATCCAGAAAAACCATCGACTTCACCCGGGATTGAACCCGCAACCTTAAAAAAGGACCTTTAAAAAGGTTGTTCAACTTATCTTTCAAAATAAATTGAACCCTAATCTAATTTCTATAAGAAATCCCAATAACTCAACAAAATTTTTAATTTTATCTCTAAGGCTACAACAATAACTTTAAAAGCCAACATCAGTTATCCTTTCTCTCAATTAACCATTTTTTTCAAAATTTTATTAAATATGTTAAGAGTAAAACTATTTTGATTGTTTCATAAATAAAATTAGACAAGATTTTTTTTATCTTTGAATATAAAAATATTTTTTACCTTTTAATATTTAGCTAAGTTGTACACAGAGATACCAAAATTTGAGTATCATAAAAAGCGTTTATATAAATTGAAATAAACACAATAACATCGTTTTATCAAATATTCTCTTCCTTTTTTTATGTATTTTTTTCCACGTAGGAACTGAGCACCACGTAGCACCAAATGTTGATGCAATGAGAATATGGGCTATCAAATCTTACATGTTCTATTTATAAGTTATATCTTTGATCTGTAACAAATTTCTTTCGCCATTCATCGCAATCAAAAATGTAAATAAAATACAAGTTTAATACACGCTCTTTCTCTAAATATGTATTGCATTTCTGATATTTAGATTGTTACAATCTAAGACACTTTTGAAAAATAAAATATAAAAATGTGTACAAAAGGAACATCATCTAAAAACAAGGTTGTTTAAAGTATCCGACTATTTGCGACAACTTCTTTTAAAAAAAATGGAAATTTGGGAATTTTTTTTGTTGTTTTTAGATTTATTTTTTTGCATTTAATGAAAAATATGCCAACATTAAGAAGAGAAAAAGAAATTAATAATATTTAAATGAGAAAAAACTGTTACATTTTATAAAAAAATTGCATAAACCACATTTATTACAAACATTTCTGCATAAAAAGTTTACGAACAAATTTTCAATTTTTTAATTTTGATATGGTGCTCTGTTATTCATTTTTGAAATGATTTTCAGGATGAGAATCATTTGAATTTTTACAAAAACTTAATTAACACTTAAGGTATCAGACTACCCTAAAACTGTGAATTTTGCCAAAAACTGACAAATTTTTTTATGATTATATTTTATTAGCCATCTTATTAGCTTTTTAAAAATACCAAGTTTATCATTTTCCGTTTACTAGAACAAAAACTACAAGTGTTTTAGTAAAAGCAGATGCCCCTTACTTTAAGCAAGATGTCATACTTTAAAACGCGTTTTACTCGAAATGTGATTTTTTGAAAATAATCAAACGCAGTCAACGATTGCTAAAGTATTTTTGAAGATAGTTAACTGAAGTTTTTCTGTAAGTTCTGTATAATAGTAGAATTTTTTTAACCTTCATATTTATCAATCACCGTTTTATTACAAAATTTACAGTCCCTTATGTGAATATAATCACTGTCTTTTTAAGCATTTTCATATAGTAACCGAGATAAAGTGCTCTAGTTTCTGTAAAAAAGAAAATATCTCTTATCCTGAAGGTCATTTCAAAATTGAATAATACATCAACACATTAGATTGAAAAAAAATTGAAAATTTTTTAATAAACCTTTGGTGCAGAATGAGCCACGTTTATGCTATTTTTTGACAATTTTTACCTTTTTCCCATTTTAATCATAATAATTTCTTTTTCTCTTCTTAATTTTAGCACATTTTTCTTAAAATGCACTAAACAAATCTAAAAATAACAAAAAAAAAATCCCTCGTATATCCTTTTTTCAAAAAAAAAAAGTTGTCGCAACCAGTCGGATACATTAAGAACACTTTATCTTAGTTGTATGGAATTTCTTAAAGAAACAATGATTATATTCAAATAAGGGGTTGTAAATTTTATAATAAAGCAGTGATTGATAAATCTGAAGATTAAAAACACGTCCACTTATACAGCAAATACACAAAAATTTCACACACACATACACACACACAGTTAATTATTTTCAAAACTTTTTTAGAAATCGTTGGTCCCCGTTTAAGCATTTGAAACAAACACACATTTCGAGTAAGACGCGTTTAAAAGTATGACATCTTGCTTAAACAAATCTCATCTGCTTTTATTAAAACACTAGTAGTTTTTGTTCTAGTGAACGGAAAATAATAAAGTTGGTATTTTTATAAAGCTAATAAAATGGCTTTAAAGGAAAATTATGAAAAAATTGTCAATTTCATCAAAATTCACAATTTAAGGGTAGTCGGATACTTTAATTTAGATTATTATCTTTCGCTATTTTCATAATATTTCTACAGCATTTGCTTAGCTTCTCTAAATAAACAACGTAATACCGTTTATCACTGTGTTAAATCTATTCGCATCATCTGTTTGAAATGTTCATGTACTAAGTCATAACATACATAGATTAATAATTTCATTCTGAAATAATCAGTTAATAAATGTTTTATCAAATTCTCACAACTACAATGATTGCTATGCTAAACGTAAATGCAATTATTTTCTTTTAACACAGGTTGTAATGATTAAACCCTTAACCGGTTTGCCTGTACACTGCATGGGCACTGATTTTTTCTTTCTTTCTTTGATTTTTAATTCTTATGGTGATATTATTTAGAATTAGTGTTTTGAAAAAGTGATGCTGTTTGACTATGGAACTAAAATCCGTTTCATCTTACCTTTTCTTCGTGGTGAAGACGGGAACTTTTCATTGAAAAAGGCAAAAGTTTTTATTCTTAAAATTGTGTTCTTCTGTATGCAATCAGACTTGCGATTTTAGAAATTACAGATAGCACAAACAACAAAAACACATATACATGAAAGGATGAACTAAATTTGGGTGCAGATTCAGAACTGTCTGCTGATTATTTTGTTCATTCTTCATTGAAACTCGCACACAAGCATCTTCACATGCACACTAAGCCTTCAACCGTTTGAGAAAGTATTAACATAAAAATTTTACTAAGATATAGGAGAAATTCTTCATATTACGTAAAATGTACTCACAAAAAGTAAATATTAAATAGTTTTGTTTTCCGCAATTGTAAAATAAAAGATGGTGTATAAGTTTTAAAATTAAAATTAAATTCTTCCATTTTCTTTTCTATTTAGTGTAGAGTTTAATTATTTACAATAAAGAATGTTCCTGCTCTAAATATATGGGGAAAATGATGGGTACGGGTTTATGTTACTTTAGTAATACAACGACCGGGGATGAAAATATTATTTTGTATTGATATGACATGGGAATGACAATTTTAGTCTCTAAAAATATTACACAGGGTGATTCAAAACGAAGTATGCAGTTTGGATGCACTATGAATCAAGAACGATGTAAGCTAGTGAAGGTAACTTGTAACAGAATTGTATGGGACTATTTTAGATTTTGTTAGAGACAGTCACGATATTCTATGTGTAAATCCTTATTCACACAACACACATCAAGCCTGTAACCTCTTTAGCTCCAAAACGTGTGTTAAGACATCAACTCCATCAATAGTGACCCGTGATAGGCTTTTTCAGATTTGTCCAGGACTTACTTCTGCACAAAATGCTCATAATTTTAAATTTTTCATACCATTGTATGATATATATTCTAGTGTGAAGTTTTTTTCTTAATCGTGATAAAAAAAGCTGTTGTACAGCAATTGTGGATTCTATTTTGCTAAATTTCATAACATAAAAAAACTTCTTCATTAGTAGACACAACCATTTCGACAGGCTAGTCATATGACACGCCCACTATTGCATACATCAATTTTTACAGGGGATAGACACAAACTTAAAAGTATACATATCTTATGGTTCGCTGAGTGCCTGTCGTTAACTGTTACTATTATACATCAACTGGAAAGTGAAGGACAAAATGGTAGACATTTACATTTTTTTTTTAAAAAATTATACTTATAAAGAATAGATATTTTGTGTGTGATGTAGATTTTTATAACAGGTAATTTAAAAAGTTTGTTGTGTTCAGAACGTACAATAATTCTACAAAATTTTTTACGTTTGTTATCGAACAAAATTCTAGAAATTGTTTGTTCCCTCTATTGGTAAGCGTTTTATTTTTGTAATTAACAAAATCTCAAACCATCACGCGAATTTAAAATTTATTTTTAACCTTAAAATATTTGTGGGGCAGTGTATGTACGTGTTTGTTTTGTAGTTTTAAACTTGAAGTTATCTTTATAGAAACTGCAAAAATTCATATTTGAAATCTTTTTGGAGTGTATCCCTCCACACATCCGGACAAGAATACAGTGTAACACTGTTTTTTAATGATGCAATTGCTTTCGAACATGAACTGAAAATGATTGGATATGCTTGCACTTTTCTGATGAAAGTCAATTAAGTCTTTCATGTGATTGTGGACGATAACTTATCTGTGGCGTAAGAGAAGCAATGCAGAAAGACTCATCGACTTTTTGAAGATACTTATAGGAGATTTATTTAAGTTGAATGGAAATGGGGTCGCAGCATCATAAAGAATACATATACACTGCTGCATGTGGTGCCAACGAATACTATGAGCACTGATAGATACCCTGTTGAAGCTCTGCAGCTTCATGTTAAACAATAATGTTTCTTTCCTTGATACATTGCGTTAAATGGAAGACAACACAAATCGTTGCACATGTGCTCTCCTATATAGATATTTTAAAGAGGAAACTAAGCATTTTATGTGGCCATTGTCACACGTCAAATTCAACTTAAACATATTTGATGATGTATTTTTGCTGTATACGAGATTCGAATGAACAACTATACTTTTACCCTACACTGAAGGAGAAATAGGAGAAACATTTTCACAACAGCATACCCTGTGCTGTTGCTGAGCATGTTTAACAGTGACATTGAAGTCCTCAAATAATAGTCTCTTAATTTAAAAATAAATTTTTATTTTAAGCAGATACGTTAAATAAGGTAAAAACCGTATTCCATAAGCTAAGAAATTGTTTTATAGCGAGATATAAAGAAAAATCTATTCATTTCTCTTAATAAATACTTTGAATCATTTTCAACATTAAAGATTACAAAGTTGCCACAATACAAACATGCAATAAGAAATATAAAACTAATGTATTACGTACATAGCATTTAGTTATATTAATCTAGATTTTATGATTACGTGTCGTGTCAGGGGTCAAATTACAGTCCAAACGTAACATTATACACGATGACTGCATACAACTCAACTTTTTTTCTTCCAGTAACAATTTTAAATTTGCAATCTTGGTGGCCTTTTTTCTCAGATATAAGGTAAGAGATATATAGTAGTTTATTAGGCATGTGCATACAAGCCTAACACAGTGACATGTTGACCATTGCACAGGTCTTCATGTTGAACATATCTCATTAAGTCCCAACCCGCATGATCGTGTGGGTTAGATATTCTTATACGTTTTTGCTTATGGAGTAGTCCTATTTGAAAAAAGTCCAAATTGAAAGATTGAGCGGGTTTGCAGAAAGTGTAAAGTATCCCCTTTTATCAACAGACGGTATTTGTAGTCCATATTTTATTTTCAGCTGGCAAATCTAGCTTTGTTTTCAAATACAACGAAAACACTTTTTTTATCTGTCGTTAAATGGTAATTATACATACAATCCTAATTGCTAAAATACACATTTCTTTCTTAATGCTTAAATATTTTAAAATAGCAAAAATATTAACTATACTCTATTAAAGTTGCTTGTAGAACTCGGGGTTCGTTACTCGCACAATCGTGCGACTTGAGCGTTACTTGAGTCACTGCAGCTGTAAAAGGGAAGTGAGTTTTCTTTTTTGTTTTAATAATTTTGATCGAAGCCTAAACAAAAACGAAATACATTGTTATATAATTAATGCCACGTTTCCTTGGGGTTGTCATGGACGAGTCCCTTTTTCTTTCCTTCACTCTTTTTTTCAATTAATTTTCTCTTTCATATATTTGTTGAGGGATATGACATTTTCATCCTTTACACAGATATCTGCATCCATATCTCTTCCTCCCCTCTCCCAAAAAAATCTGGGTTTTCCGGTGGGAGTTGGTAAGATGTGGTTTAAATATTTTAATGTTTTCGAATAATAAGTTTTTCATACATTTTATTATTTTTCATGGTGCTTACTTTTAAACAAAAACTTTTTCAGGTGTCTTAAAGGAAAATAACTCTCATACAAGAAGACATTTTAAAATTGATGAATAAATCAAATTCCGAGCTTAGTGATCACTCGGATGATGACTATGCTGCGAACAAAACATATGAATCACGTGTATTGGAAAGAGAATCAAGTTCAGATGAAAGCGATGAAGAAAAAAATGGAAATATTTGCAATGAAATGACAATTGCGGATACTTTTTTACCATCAAAGTATCTTGAACCCATTCATTTCATTGTTTTAGCTGTTGCAAATTCTTGGTTTCAGTACAAACAAGATGGATGCCCAATATCAAATAAAATTCCTCCATAAATCAAAATGGGTCGCTTAAAATCTAAGTAAGAAATAGCTGAAGAGTAGCATCGAAGTATTCTAATCCGTCTGCTATATATGCCATGCCTTTTATCCTGGGCATGCCAGAATAAAATGCATGACAGGTATAGCTATTTTCGATGTGTTGACATTTCAATACCTCGTAAGTGCAGATTTGAAAACTGCGAAAGCAGTTCGAAAACATGTTGTGAAAAACGCAATGTTTATTTATACTGGTAAAAAGAAAACAAAAAAAAAAAGGTTTTAAAGATTATGACGAATGTACTCTGTGAAGATTATCTAAATTTGAGGGTTAAAATAAAGATAGAATCTGAACAATTCTATTTTATTAATCTTTCACTTAAATTTTAACAACCCCAGGGTAGGATATGCACCTTTTATTAAGTATAGGAGCAAAAGGAAGGTAGAAATGATACTTAATATTTAATTTTAATCCAATTAACTTACTCTTATAGCACTTTGGATAACTACCGTTTAAATTACCGTAGTTCCGTTCTCAGCTATGTGACCTCTGGTCTTTATTAATATAATCCAACGTATTGACTAAATTGTAAATTAGTAACTTATAACTATTCATCAATTAATCGTCGAGCAATTCTCGACTAGCCTACAGCTATTTTCCGATAACCACAAACTGCTAACTTTTAACTCCTAACCACTAACTCCGCGTACCTAAGAGTTAATGCTTAGATATCATCCTTCATTAACATAAACTGTGTCTTCTTCTTCTAGAGAAAGTTTTCAATAGAACACTATTTAAAAGGAATAGATTTCACCAAGAGGATTAGTAAGAGGTTTGGGATTGAACTATTACAAGATTTCCACAGTAAATAAATAATGAGTTAGTAAAAGAAAACTTATTCATCACAATTATTTCCTTATTTGTAACAAATTAGTTGAATTAAGGTTGTTTCTTCTATTTACTTTGAACTAAAAATTGTATAACTCGTAAATTTCACAGAGACCTTTTTCACAGATAAGGCACAACCCGTATGAACGTGCGGGTTCCGTTCTACATTCCAGGAGTGGAGGGAAATTTTTAAAATTATTATTTTTTCAATGTCTTTAGGGTCAATATTGGCCGGGATGTGTTCTTTAGTGATTTTTATTGCTGTGTTTTGAGGGAGGGTGTCTGCATGTGTTCAATGTGTGTGCATGCATGTTCAATGAACTTTACTTTCTCTATTTGGTTTAAAAAATAGTTGCGTACAATGTTTTGGCAATACAATATATGTAGGTATGATGAAAAATGACTAATTCCTACATTGTATGAATAGCTATTTTCCGTTGGTTACGCATGTTTCCGTTGGTTTGTGTTACGCATTATTTTTGTAAATTTTCGTAATTATTAAAAATTATTTTAGTAAAATTTTATCTTGAATTTAATAAACTTTTATTGAAAGTGGTTTTGATTTATTAACTTAAAAATTAGCTTTTAGAAAACGATTTTGAGTAATAGCATTATTTTTTAACTGTTCTGTAAAAAAATAATAAATGAAATACTATTTTTGGTTTACTAATTAAAATTGATTCTGTTTAAAAATAGATTTTATTCATGAAATTTTTGTCAACATTTTCGTTTTAGCTGTATAAGAATAAGAAATACAGGTTTAGTAAAAAAAAATCTGCTTGGACTAAATTCTATTTATTTCTTTTCTTGAAATAAAAAGAATACGGATTCAAAATCCTATTCCAATATCATATGTAAAACGATTCCATGATGTAAAAGGAAAATGAAGTAAGATATATGATGTGCAGTAAGAATATTTCCAATGTTCGACATAATTTGTGATTCCAGAATGTTGTCAGGCAACCTCACTTATTTTCGGTGTTCAAATATATTTCTATTCTGCCATCAATGATATTATAGAATATGCAAAAATATCCACAAATACATCATATTTTACCTTTATATATGGACTTTCTGAAATGCAATAAGACTTTGACCCTGCTTTGGAAATAGAATTTTCGACATTTTATGAAATATTTTACACTTCGGTAGTTTTTTTTTTCACTTTTCATATATCAAACTAAATTCACTTCGGTTGTTATAAGTATGAAACTTAGAAGTTTAGAAACGTTGCCTGGTATGGGAATTTGCAGTGATATCTACCAATCCTGGATATAAAATTTTGTTTTATATATGTTTTAAAAGGTTGGTATATAACTCAGAATTTTTGTGCTTTAATATGTTGTAACGTGTGTAATGTTATGGTTGTAGAATCTCAAACGTAAAATGTTAGGTTTCAGAGAAACAAACAGTATGAAAAGGAAACATCGAAAAATGTGAGTATAATAGAAAAACACAAAAACATTTCTTTATAATTAATTGTACTGTTTCCAATACGAAAATATTATTATAACTTTTTAATAGTTCTTAAGATTTTATCTTTATTTTCATTATCATTTTACACGAGTACAGCTTTAGTATTTGGGATATAAATGGATGACATTAGTATTAATATTACAACTGGAGTTATATATATATATATTGTTACGAATATTTAAAAAAAGCTCTCTCTGTCTCTCTGTATATATATATATTATATATATATATATATATATATATATATATATACAGTCGATTCTCGACAGCTCGAAGTTGGAGGGACCAATGAAAAATTTTGAATTATCAAGAGGGTAGAAAAAAATTCCTAAAATACACGAAAATAATTTTTTTTTCTAACACATAAAAATTTAAAACTATGTAATAAAATAAAAAGTGTGCATGTATAAAATTATTTTAATATATTTTATATATATAAAAAGTATATATTATATATAAACATATTATATATACAGTACAAATATTTTACAGAAGTTAAAAATCCTGTATTAAAAGAATACATTCAATACATTCATAATTAATCCTACTCTTCTCTTCTTCAGAATAGCGGACCATCCTTTCTAAACACTTGTTTAGCAAGGCATTGCGTTAAACCATAGGTTCCAAACCTTTTTTGAAATGGCGCCCCCTTTTCTAGTAAATATCTCGATACCGCCCCCTCCCACTCTAGAGAAATAAGAGTTTCATAATACATGGTGAAAATAAGAATTAAGTTTTAAAAAATATCCTATTTCTAAAATAATATATTTTTTAATTTCATTTTCTTTTCTAAAGCTCTGGTTTTTTTACTAGAGAATCTAAAATATCTATTGCCTCAAATATATTTAAATGCATAACATTATATATTTTAGCCATAGGTAGGATATTGTGGGAATTGAAACGCACACACACAACTCAATTTCTTCTTTACTTAAAAGAGTGGAATAAAAGTTTTAGCTTACCTGTTATAAAGACAGGCAAGTGTTTTAATGATACAAAGTAATTCATAATAAATTATTGCTTTCAAACTAAATATAAATTGGCAGTTTCAGCCTTTAAAGAATCAAGTTTTAATTCCTGGTTAGCATACTTAATTATGTTTTTTGCATAATATACGTATTGAAATGCAGTGGACGAAACATGTTTTCCTACTGTTCACAAACAAAACACATGCACTACAGAAATTAAAGTGCACTATGTTATTCAATTTATTGTAGGTCTGAATGTAATATAATTTTTCATCCCCTTCCCAAACTACCGAAATATGTGAATTTTCGTACATGTGATATTGAAATGATTTAAATACATATAATCTACATAAGGTGAACAGTATTAAAGTTTACTTTTGTTTGTACATAATAAGCATGTTTTCTTTGTTAATCTGCCCAAACCCCGCCATGCCAACTCAATGCCTCCTTTATTTTCTCTGGGTCTTATACTGCCCACCTGAAAGCTTCAAACGCCCTCAAGTGGGCGTTATCGCCTATGTTGAGAGCCTATGTGTTAAGCGAAAGATATGGATAACACATAACAGGCGCGGTTGGTCTGTTGTCCACTTAAAGGAATGAAAACAAAAAAAGTGTCTTTTCTCCTGAGGAACAGGAAAACACTAAGAAAGATAGTCATACAGACAGATAGTCATCAAAAGGGCTACGTTATAAGGGAGACATGCAGAGACAACTCAACACAACTTGTAAGCTCCTACCTGTGTATTACAGGTAGGAGCTTACAAGTTGTGATGGTAATCGCATGGTAATAAGTGTTCGAATTGTCGAGGGTTTTATAAAATAACTTCGATTTATAGCCTGTTGTAGTCCGGGCAACCACTGAGTTTACTTTTAAATACTGAGTGTACCAAACCGTATTGTTTTAGTTCGAAATATCAAGAGTTTTTCTAGGGAGTGATCATATACTTCGAATTATCAAGAGATTCGTACTATCGAAAGTTTGAATTATCGAGATTCAACTGTATATATATATATATATAATAAGAATTCATAAGTAAATTATAAACTACGATACATATATAATATGAAAGCAATGTGATGCACCTAAAACACAATTATATACTTAAATAATTAAATCTTATTTAAAAGCGCCAAATTTAAATGAAACCTTTATATCTCTGTGGTAGATAAAATAATTTATTAACTTTTATACTATATTCATTATTATCATACCCTACATAGAACCTTCTAATCGTAAGAAATATTCAAAAATAAATTAACAAATGACCATAAAGATCCACATACCTGAATCCGATTAAGAATGCTTTAGAGGGTCATTAGCCGTCAAACAGACATTGTTAAACTCAAAAAACAACTGCTGAAGGTAGATACTACCTTCGAAATGAGCTTAATTCATGTGGCATCATAACCACATGATAAATGCAATCACGCATTTCCAGCAAATGAGTTTGCATGCTTTGCTGTTGCAAACTTTTATTACAAGAATTTTCGTTTTAAAAGTACATATTTGTCAACAATAATAACGCACAAATATAAACAAAATACACTTGATTTAAAAGTAAACATACGAATTTTTAATTCTGGAAAACTGTTTGGAGAACCTTCATTTTTAAACATACTTCTTTTATTATAACTTTGAGTTTTATCTAAATTTTACGAGTAGAATAATGAGCACGTTGAGCAAAATTCGAGTCACAAATCCTAGCACAGGGACCTACCTGTAGGAAAGGATTCGAGGTAGGTTGGCGTGAAAAAACCTCCAATGGTCTTCCCCAGCTCTTGGAGAGCTTTCAGTTGCCTTATATAGTGGGCCTCCAGTTCCTCTATCAGCAGCCGAACTAGAAGTTTTGTAGCAGATGGGAGGCCGACACAATGTTTGGATCTTTAAAAATGTTAATAACTAACCTCTGGGTGGACCACTCGAAGTTGATCTTGCCTAGAAGTCTGTAGAAAGCATGGCATGCCCTTGGCCAAATAGAGGTAAAATCGCCGAAATCCCTTGCGATGGTCTCAGAGGTGCAACTGTTTAAAAATTCTTCCATAAAGTACAAATTTGCCTAATTTTCGAAAATCGTGCCTGAATTTCTTAGCAGTAACACCCCTAGCCCGCACTAACGACCCCGAAAACAAACCATCAGAGAACAAGAACATGTTGAATGCGAGACGGGCCTGGTGTATATCTAAAAGATCACGGATGCGGGGAAGATTGGCACCTTCTTCCGGCAAACTCAACGCATTCTGCTTAAAAAAACCGTTAATCATAACTTTCACACTCCAAGATGTATATTTCGGAAAGAAGAACTTTCTCTGAAAATTTATCACAATATTTAAATCAGTTTATAAATTTCCAACAAATTTGCTGTTATTTACATTTTGATGCAAAGCATTTTATAAATTTCCTCTCAAATTTATGAATAAAAACCATTTAAGCTTTTCTTACAACAACGTAATACTACCACCTTTTTTCTACATTGTTCTGTATCAAAACGGTCAAAGTAAAATCGCATAGTTTTTTTACGTGGTAAATTTACACTAATTAAATTTAGGATACGTGATTGTTAAGCAAAATAGAGAGCCAAATTGTCATTTAGACGCTCGATTTGATTGCAAAATGCTACACTTGGTACAAGTTTGAAAAAACAGTTTTAAAATATTGATAAAAAAGTAGAATGCATTCTAAAACCCCCACCTGGTCTGAAGAATTAACTTAACTAGTACCAAGAATTGTATAAAAAATTTACGCCTCGCTCAAAAAATAAATAGCATAACATAGACTCATGTCTATAAATTAAGGCTAATTCAGAGTCATGCGGAAATCGAGCTCTAAAATAAATACATCACGCATAAAATGACTAAACACGTCTTCAAGAATCATGTGTAAATTGCAGTCAGCCACCAGACGACACCGATAGTACCTCACATTGACCAGAGTGTAAATGGAGAATGTATACGGAATACAGGAAAAGAAGTAAAATTGTTCGCAATCGCTTTATAAGCCTTTCAGTGCAATATTCGCATAGTCAGGCGCATTTGGATGATTTTTTTACGTGATAAAATTATCGGTCAAGTGGAATGTGGGCGTACCCAGATGGAAATATCAGAGGAGCTTGGAATCTCGTAGAGTGTCATCTCCAGGCTTTGGCAAACTATTACAAGATAAACGTAATGTGAGTAGACGTTACGCACAGATAGCCTCGAGTTACAACACCGAATGAGCACCAGTAATTGGCAGTTACTGCCAAAAAAAAATCAACGGAGTACAACATCAGACCTATCTTGTCAGCTCTCTTTAGCCACTGGTACGAAAGTTTTAAAGCGAACCGTGTACAGATGCTTGAGGTAGATTCGTCTATATGCTCGTAGACCTGTAAGATGGGTTCCACTTATTGCAACTCACTGTCGCCTTTTGTTAGCCTTGAGTAGAGAGCATGCATTGTAGACACCGCAACAGTGGACTTGGTGTATTGTTTTCCGACGAGTCCAGGTTTCGCTTGTAGTCTGATTATTGCCGGGCTTTCAAATAGAAAGCACCAGGTACCCTTTACCACCAAGAACATATCCTTGAATGACACAGTTTCGGTGGTGCAGGATTGCTCATTTAAGGGGGGGGGATTTTCCTGGGTTTCAGAACTGACCTGCATGTTTAGATTGGAAATATGGCAGGCAAAATCTATTGGGGCGTCATTGTGAAACCCCATATACGTTTTTTTAGGGGGGGGGTCTCCATGAGAGCAGAATTTTTATTTATGGATTACAACGCCCGTTCTCACCATGTTAACATTGTATACCAATGCTTTTAATCGGAGGATTATCACCCGTACGGACTGCCCAGTATTCTCACTTGACTTGAATCTAGTAGAGAAAGTGTGGTACATACTTGGCCTATGAGTAGCAGCCCAACAACTACCTTCTATATGCCTACCAGAAATTTCGGAGGGCATTACGTGATACTATTCCCCAAGAGCTGGTCGATAACACTGGTCAACATGATTTTTGTCTCATGAGTACCATAGTTGTACTTAATGCAGTTTTTTATCGTGTTTTCAAATATGTATTCGGAATTTCCCCATCACCCACAGTTTTTATTTTATTTGAATTTCAATTATGTATTTAAATATTTTTTTAATAAACGACAATTTGTCCATTGTAAAATAAAAACTCCTAGAGCATTGTAAATGTGATGGAACCACATGAGCTAACTAAAATTGTATCATTGCTACTGTTGTGAAAGTTCAGACATTTACAGACACTTTGGCACCAGACACAGCAGACAGGCACAGGCATGGTCTAGACTAGCATGCATTCATAAGAACGATGTCAGTTGTGAGATAGTAGTGAACCAGTAAACACGTAATTGTGAGCACTTTGTGTCTGGATTGTTGTATGTTATGTATTTACAAATTTATTTCTTTTAATTTGTTGTTAGTTACAAAATGCATAGAACTTGTTTAAATCATCATAACAACTTTTGTTATATATGTGGTGAAGTGATGCTCAAGTCCTAAAGACGAAACCTTACTCCATTAGTAAAAAGGGGTTATGAACTTTATTTTGGGTGTAAAGTGGGGGACCAAACAAGGATCTGGGCTCCACATATCTGTTGTTTATCGTGTAGTAGGCTTCTCACAGCACGAGAGAATGTCACACGCCACATGCCATTTGCTATCCTATGATTTGGAGGGAGCCCAAAGATCACTCCTCTGACTGTTTTTTCTGCTTAACAAACATTAAAGGGATTACATCAAAATCAAGACATACAGTAGTGTACTCTGACTTGCAATCTGCAATGAGATCTGTTCCCACATAGCGAAGAATTGCCCATACCAAAGCCTCCAGAACATGTGACATTAGATGAAGAGAGCTCAGATTGCGATAGAAGTAAGGAAGAAGAAGAAATAGTTTGTGGTGATATACAACTTTTGAACCAAGCTGTTCATCTGATCCTCATTTATTGACTCAAGAAGATCTTAAAGTTATCCAAAAAATAGTCTGAAATGCTTAGTTCCCGGCTAAAAGGATGAAATCTTATTCAAAAGAATGCAAAGCTATGTACTTATTGTAGTCGTCATTCTCAATGTAAAGACCATTTTTCTGAAGAAAATGGCTTAGTGTTTTGTAATGACATTTCTTCTCTTATGGAGACATTTGGTATTGAACATAACCCTATAGAATGACGCTTGTTCATTGATTCCTCCAAAGCAAGTTTAAAAGCAGTGCTTCTGCATAATGGAAATAAATTCCCATCAAAACCTGCGGCTCACTCTGCTAGTATGAAAGAAACATATGAAAACTTTCAATTTATATTGGCAAAGCTTCAATATGCAGTGTATGAATGGAATATTTGTGGTGTGATTTGGTAATTGCACTTATTCTTAGTCTGCAGCTTGGTTACACGCAATACTGTTGTTTTTTGTGTCTTTGGGATAGTAGGGACAGAAAAAAACCATTACATCAGAAAAGAATGGCCTAAACGCGAATCATTCATTCCTGGACAGAAAAATGTGAAACATGACACATTGTGTAATCCTAAAAATGTGTATCTACCTCCGTTACATATCAAACTAGAATTAATGAAGAATTTCGTGAAAGCCGTGGGCAATACTCCTGGTTTCATGTACTTAAAACAGAAGTTTCCTAAAATTAGTGAAGCAAAAATTAAAGAAGGGATATTTGTGGGTCCACAAATACGATTACTAATGCATGATGAGAAGTTTGAGGAACTATTAAATCCACTGGAGAAAGCAGCTTGACAAGCATTCAAAAATGTAACTCACAGTTTTTTGGGAAATCTAAAGGCGGGAAAATTACCGTGATATTGTTCATGATCTTATAACATATTATAAAAATTTGGGCTGTAATATGTCCTTAAAAATATACTTCCTGCACTCACACTTAGATTTCTTCCCGGAAAATCTTGGTGCAATGAGCGATGAACACGATAAACGCTTTCATCAGGAGATTTCAGTGATAGAAAAGAGATATCAAGGCAAATGGAATGCTAATATGCTGGCCGATTATTGTTGGACCATCAAGAGGGATACTCTACAAGCGAAATACAAAAGAAAATCTCGGGATTTCTTAATTTCTAGGTGAGTCCGAATGCTCGAATATTGTGTAACAAGACTGTAGAAAATATTAAAGTGCGCGATGAAGAAAAATCGATATCATATTTGAATTCAGGAGAAGAAATGCTATCAGAATCACATATTTTTCTTTCTGAGACAAAAAAATGTTTCTTTTTTGTTGCCCAGTGTAATTGGATACTCAGCATGGCAAGGCGTTGCACGGACTGTATTGCATCGCCTGGGAGACATACTATGTATTAATTATCATACTAAGCATGGAATATTGGTTTTTATAAATATATATTTGTAATTTGCTCCAGGAAGTAAAAATTGTAACTTTATTTATAATATCAAACATTTTCCATCTTTTCTTGTCCTTTACATTTTGTTGAAAAAGGTTTTACAAATAAGTCACATTCGTTTTGCTCTTCTGGCACTTTCTTTGGCTGAACTTGCATTATCCTAAATTTATGGACATGAGTGTGTTTTCTCATATTAAAGTTATTACCACACAGTATTACAAAAAGAATTTTATCTTTTCCAAACGTCCTTACTTACTCAAAATATCATAGCGTTGAAGCACTGTAGATGTGAAAACATCAATATTGATTCACCTTGCCGTAAAAAAATTGATTTTAAGCTCATGTCCTGTTCTATTTGGCGAAAAGCAGCGGATAAGAACACAATTACTTCAATAATAACAGATTCATTGACCGACAAAAACAAACAAATAATTGCAAGACAAATCAACATTTATACACAAGGATATAGTATAATAGATTACACATAATAGTGCAAAACAAACTCATTATAAGAAAACTTCGCAACAAACTAGAAACGGTTTCCACCAGCAGGAACTCAGCAGATGAAGACTCGCTCTCTCTTCTCTCTTATTATAGTCAACACGCAATCGGAATTTAATCTTCACCGATCTCTCTTCTTGACTGATGTGGCCTGTGTTTTAAGGTTATTTGTATGGTAATTTCTGGAAGAATTGATCCTAACGCGTTCTGGGTGATTCCTTGCCGATTGTGTAATTTTTCGCAAAATTTGTCGCCAAGTTTGATAAAGTCTAAAATTTGAATACCCTGGCAAAACTTCTAAGGTTCTTGTAATCTTATTTTTCAAGTCTATGCTGGGTAGTAAATCTTGGCTGTAAATCTCACTTTACTCACAAAGAGAATATTACAGCTGAGAAAAAAAAAATTACGTGGCGTGTTTCAATGTGAAGTTAATTTTTAAAAAAACATCCATATGAGAAAAATTATTTTAGGAGTTAATTATATATTTTAATTAATTGTCAAATTAAAATAATCTTAATTATCTTTTCAGTATATATAGTGATATCAATTGTAAAAAAAAAGTATAAATTTATTATGGATGCTTCGTGTACCATTAATTTTTTTTCTCGAGGGTTGAAAATATAAACAGTTTTCAAATGGATATAATTCCTTGGAATTAAAACTAAATAATTCTAATCTTCTACGCATTATTAATAAGAGAATGAGGCTTCAAAAAGTACAAAATGTTTCAAATATAGTCATAGTTGTAAAAGTAATAAGCATATGAAAATAGGAATAATTTCTCTAATAAATATTAAGTAATTTTTACGTAGCTCATGCTATTTTTTTTTAAATAGTAGCATTTGATGTATAAGATTTATAGAATTATAAAATGTATCATATTCTTTAAAACCCTACCTAATTTTAGTAATATATATCTTTTGTATTTCAAAATATTTGTAAGATATTGAAATTTTTTTTAAAAATTTGAAAATGTATTTTGTTTACTTTTTAAAATATATACTTTTTCTAATTACATAAAAATAGCTACAGATTAGTAAGAGAGAGGATACATTTAATTTTATAAATCAACTTATTGGTAGTAATTAAAACTATTATTTTTAGAAAATAGCATGCCTTACTTAAAAATTAATTAATCTTTCTTATAGAATTGCTAATTATTTTCATACGGTTATAATTTTTAAAATTATGATTATATTTTAAGTTTTCCACTTTTATTAAGCCTTATTCTTTTATAAATGCTGTAAAAAGATTCGAATCATTTAATTTTAATTTTAAAGAATTATATCTCTTTGAAGAATCAGCCCTCGAGGCAAAGTTAACACCCCTGGAGAAAAAAATTGAACAAAGCAAAATGCTCATTCTTTTTTAAAAACTTTTTTTAACTCTAAATTTTAATTATATATATTTTTGAAAAAAATCTTAAACGTCTATATATTAAAAATATGATGCACAATAATATTTAGTGTTACTTTTTCAGAAACTAACCTAAATGCATATTTCGCAAATTACTGAATTATTTTTCTTATAATACAGATATGTAATATCATTTCTTATTTTGAGAATAAATGTGCACTTTTATACTCTGTATATAGTATTCCTTATTTTAAGTAGTTTGTTAAATGTTAAGATTCCAAAGTAATTAATACCCAAATTATTAATCTCCTACTAAAAAGACCAGATATAACTGTACCAGATTTCTAAGATAACCTTTTTTGTGTATCTAATGACGTCATTAAGCAGTCTAGACGATTGATATTGAAATTAAACTTTTGTTCTGTAGCAAATTAGAAAAATATGAATGAATTCCAGTCATTAAATAAATTGAATCACTTCAGAATCTAATCGAAATGGGATTCATGTAGTCATTAAGAATTAAACTATCCAATCTAAAGAAATTTATTCTTATTGGAGAGCTAAATTGTGGAAATTAATGATAGGTACATGAACAGAATTTTTCTTAATCGGAATGTACAGTTTTAAGGTATACAACTAAGTCGATATTTTTACGATAATTTTCATTATAATTATTTAGAAGTATGGAAAATATATAAATATTAATATGCACATTGTTCAAAATTGTGATAATAATTTAAATTGTACTTGTAGAATAAATAAAAGGAAATAAATTATTTACTTTAATTATGTATGTCTGCTCAATAAAATTTCTTCTTTTATTATATAAACAAAGTATAAGGAAACGATAGCACTACGAGTACTTTCAATATAACTGATTTATCTTAGTGTCTTATATGATTCCTTATCTCAATATTCTTGATCTCTATTCCTAACTGTACATGCATTGAAACATGAATCCAATTATTTCTAATATATCTTAAAGTGAGCACCCTGAATCCTATTGGTAGATTGATTTAGCAACAGCTACAAGGTTGCTGACCCCTGTGTTAGACCCTTATTATTACTATTATTTTCGAAAGCTTACTGTAACTAATAATGAACTTAATTTTCAAAATATGTTCTATCAGTGATAAACTTATCTTATAATTCGTTTAGGTTTCTAGTAAAACCCAAGCAAAATTTAAGAAAGCTTCCGCATGGAAGGTTCTTAGTACTGAAAAAACGTAATTTCTTCCATATGCGGAAGGTCTAACTTTTAACAAATGCCGATTACCTTCTTCGAGTAGAGTTGATACGCTGGATTATTAACACAACACAGAATAATTCAAACATTTCCACCATTGTTTTATTCTCAAATAAAGTCTGCCAAACAAAAGTGCACGGTCAACACACACAATGCGCATATGTGGTCTTTAAAAAATCTTCACATCGCTGTCATTTTGAGTTCAGTATCAACACATTGTGCCAGAGAATTTTTGAGATCATTTGTTGGAATCATACTTTCTCCCTGTATACCTAAATGACGCAAAATATAAGTACCTTTGTTTTCGTACAGCAAGATTTCTACAGAGTATACCAACAACTTTGTGTAAGAACATGTTATTTATACATGGTGTTAAATCAGCACATTTTTCGATTATTTCCAATACTTCGTATTCCAAGAAGTAGATTGGTAGCAGAGGACTCGTTGCTTGGTCTCCACTCTTTACGGATCTTCGACCTCCATATCTCAGATTCCTTCATCTGAGACCTCCTGAGATCAGATGTGAGTGGATACACTGAAAGATCACAAAACACGGAACCGCCATAGCTTCAGCAGATATCGTGAGCACAATGGGTATGATCCAGAAATTTTTAGTCCAAATGTAGAATGAACACAATGGCCGTAAATTCGAACAATTCCCTGGAAGATTTCTCTTCGTTTGGTTTCAGACGTCGAATTGTGAAAAACTGTCTGTATTGTAGATTTACTTTACGTCAAATAAAAGTTTTTTTACTTATTAATGAACCTCTTTATTGCACTCGACATCTCACCATCCATAACTTTTCTGTCCTATTAAATGTGTTTTGCAACTTCATATTCTATGATAATTGTTCCTCTACTTGATGCCTTCTATCACCCTTCTAACTTTTTCAGTCGAATTCGGCAACGTCCTGTAATATATATATAATTACAAAAATATACAAAAAATAGTTATATACCTAAGATGACTATAGTCATGATAGAATAGATTTAGCCACAGATGTATATATATATATATGAGATGATTTTCGTGAAGTACCTTGTAGCGTGGCCGGTGTTGGTTTTTTACATGTAGATTTGTCGAGGGGTATTTATGGTTGTTGTGTCTTGATAGAAAACTTCTGCAATGTTAGTTTCATTCTTCTTTCATTTATAATCACCAATATATCAAATGCAATCATATTTAAAATAATTTATGGATGTTAACACACATATAAAGCAGAAGCAACACTAAGCAGCGACGAAGACACATTGTTGACAAACAGACAAACCACAAAGAGAGAGAGCAACCGACTGCTCCGAGCTTTTACACTGGCGGTGAAGGACGTACGACTCCCTTGTGACAGGAGTCGTGATTGGTTGCAAATGCGCGCGAGCAATTAGATTATGATTAAGATTATAACTGTCTTGTACCAAAGAACTAGAAAATAATTTAACGGGGTAGAGTTAAAAATTCTAGAAGTAATCATTACACACACACACACACACACACATATATATATATATATATATCTTTTATATTTTACTCTGTTATTTCAATTTTTCATATCTCCTTCTAAATTATGTTGTCTTGTTATCTAGCAATTGATATTCTTTTAAGTATTAATAATGTTGAATCATCTCTCTCTTGTAGAGAAATTTTGATTATATATGTTATATATATATATATTCTTTAAATATCAGTTTGGTTAACATCCAAATCAGCATACCTCCATTCGCATAACAACAACCACTTTTACTCTGCCGCTAAAAAGAAGCAAGGAATTTCCCCTTGCTCTACACATATACTCTTACTTTAACTTTTCACGCTTTGCCTAAGCCTATTACATAGAATGATTGCGCTCCAGTCATGGCTTAGAGTACGTAACGATAAAACAGAATAAATTTAAAATTACAATCAGCACAACTGTTTTCTCATTTAATCAAAATCAGTCACAAGCGCCCCTGTTTAGAAGGCGTCAAAATCCTGTCATATATATATATATATATATATATATATATAGTATTCAGTAAATTATTAATTGAAATAAAGCAAAACAAAATTCATTCTGGCATAATAAAAAATAAAATACAAACTTACTATGATATAACATTGTTATAAATGTATCACAGTATGGCTCAATGTGTTTGATAATGAATTTAGCAATACTAAGTTTGAAACAAGTTTAATAATTATTAGTGACTCTCATGGGCTTGTCATATACAAAATTATATTAAAAAATTTAATACTTATCTTGATACTCTGTACGGTTTATAAATATTGTCGTATTGTTGCTTTAGCGTCAAAGTGCATTATTGAATTCAATACATTGTTATTGTAGGGAGGGATGGGGGGGGCGAAAAAAATTAAGATGGGAAACTGGATCGCAAATGTTGAAAGTTTGAGAAGCACTGCTGTATGTGTATTGCATATTTAAATTCGATAAATCATGCTACAACTGGAGCATGATCTTGTAGTGAAGCCAATTTGAAACGAGAATGTTGTAAAACGGGGACATTGTGCCATATATAGTTTATCTTTCAATAAATAGAAACTTGAATCTTTTCTTTATTAAACCTAAAACACTGTTATTGAAAATCTTTATTTAAAAATGGCTACGAAAATGTTATTTTTTTAGTTTTCAATCAGGTGAAACAGTTTAAATATAGTTGAAAAAAGACAAAGAGACTTTTAATAAATCAAACAGTTTTAAATATTGATTGAAATGATTTTGACTTGGTATTGGTGAGTTTTAGAGAATAAATAACAGCTAATTAAGTAGAGAATTAATAATTATCAAATAAAATTGCTGATATGTCCCCCTTACCAAAGATAAATAATTATGCTTTTGAGATTGTGAACCAATTTAAATATTGAGGAATGAAGATTTCAAGCAGCAATGATATAAAATTTGAAATTAAAAAAAACATGTTATCTATGAATAATAGAGGTTTCTTTGGCCTTAGAATTCTTCTAAAATAAGAATTAACCAGTTTAAAAACCAAAATAAACTTTTACAATGTTTTGATAGCGCCAGTTGCCTTTTACGGAAGTGAATGCTGGAACCTCAACAAAGCAAAAGTGGACGTGCTGTTGATTTTCGAAAGGAAAATATTGAGGAAGATCTATGGACCAGCAAAACATAATGGCATATGAAGAATACTGAACAATTACGAAATTTTCCAAATATATGGTGAACCCAAGCATTGTAAAAATAGAAAAAAAAAATCCCGCATTAGATGGTTGGGTCACAAATTTAGATATGATGAATTTTTCCAACTAAAAAAATATATTTTTTTTAAGAGTTGATGGAAAACGAAAGAAAGGAAGAACACGAACTTGGTTTCTGGATCTGGGCCGATCAAACTGTTGGAAGGCAATTACGCTGGATAGGGTCGAATTGAGAAGCCTTTGCGAGACAGCCTTGGTCTGCAACAGGCTGTAGTGCTCAAGAAGGTTAGATTCTCCAATTTATAAGTATGACTCAGTCAAAGAAATTTTGGATTTACTTAAACTGCCACATTAGCTTATAAGTTATAGGAAAAAAAGGTTTGAGTGTGTGCTTATGACCACACAATAGAAGTGACAAACTCGTTTATTACAATTCTAATCCAATTAAATAATTTGTAATAAAAATAGCACACAACTGATTTTCAAATAAATTTGAATATGAAATAAAAATACCTAATCACGAAATTTTAAAATATGTGTATGTGCTAACGACCACACGTTAAAAGTAAAAACTTCGGATTTATTCTGGGCAAGAAAATCCAATTGTTCGGATGTACTACATTTTCTTTTACGACATTTTCGCATGCAGGAGTTAAGTCCTTATCTGGGGATCTGTTTTTGTTGAATCTTTTTTATGAAAAAAGCACTGTAAGAATCATGTATTCTTATATATATTTTTTGTGAGTATATACGATTTAAATGTCAATCAGTTCAATAATTTAAAAATATTTATATGCGAATTACTTATGTAGATTCCATAATATGTATGTCTATATATGGTACTTACGTACTATTGCAACAGCGCCAACGTTCAAGATAACTCGCCAAGTTAGCAACCCTGATTTCCCATGTGTCGTAAGAGCTGAATTGGCAACCATGTGCTTTCTTTCTTAAAATGTCACCAATACTGCCGCGATAATACGGAAATTCCGGTTATACAACGAATACGTAAGGCCAGGAAACCTTATTCCCCGAGAAACATTTATTTTTTTTAATTCCCTTAGCCAGCGTTTTTTCAAATTAAGGGGCCACTCCCTCTAGGGGGCATGATATCGCCATATGTGGGAGGCGTGCATATTGAAAAGTTGAAAATTAAAGATTTAAAATAAGTTTTATTTACTGAAAGGAAGCAAAACTAAATACATTCTGGTATAAAAAAATCAAATACACATTTACTTTGATATAATACAAATATATCAGTACTGCATTAAGTTTTTGATAGTTAATCTATTAATACTAAACTGAAAACAAGTTTAATATATATATTAGTGCTTCCTCTGGGGCTTATCATACACAGAATTTAATACTTACCTTGATATTTTGTAAGTTCCTATTGTAGCTTAAATTGTGTAGCTATTTTTTTTAATTATTTTTTCCCGTTCTCCCTACCACACAACATCTTTTTTACGTAAGTAAGTTCCGAATAATAATAATGTTTTTTCTCCTAATTATCGCGGTCAACCATATTTAAGAATTAAGTATTAAGGTATCCGACTACCCTAAAATTGTGAATTTTGTCAAAAATTTACAAATTTTGTTATTGGCTATCTTATTAGTCTTATAAAAAATACCAAGGTTATTATTTTTCGTTCACTAGAACAAAAACTACAAGTGCTTTAGTAAAATCAGATGCCATTACTTTAAGCAAGAAGTCATATTTTAAACGTGTTTCATTTGAAATGTGGTTCTTTTTTCTTAATATGCTCAAACAGGGTCAGCCGATTGCTAAAAAAGTTTTGAAAAAAATTAACTGAAATTTTTTGTGTATAATCTGTATAATAGTAATAGTGTTATCACTGTTTTATTACAAAATTTCCAGTCCGTTGTGCTAATAGAATCACTGTTTTTTTAAGCAATTTCATATAATAACTAAGATAAAGTGCTCTAGTCTTTGTAAAAATTAAAATATCTCTTATCCTAAAGGTCATTTCAAAAATGAATAGCATAATAACACATCAGATCTGAAAAATTGCCAATTTCTTTGTAAACTTTTGATGCAAAATGGGCCCCGCTTATGTTATTTTTTTAAAAATTTTAACAATTTTCCCATTTTTTGTTATAACATTTTCTTTTTTCTCTTCTTAATTTTAGCATATTTTTCTTAAAATGTACTAAACACATCTAAAAACCACAAAAAAATCCCTATGTCTCCATTTTTTTTTTAAAAGAAAGTTTTCGTAAGTAGTCGGGTACCTTACGACACATTAGTACATTTTAATTACCGTCATATGATAATATTTAGGATCATAGGAATAAAACATGGACATTTGATTAAATTATGTATTGAATACTACACTGTGAATCATTATCATTATTTTACCATTAACATATTCATTACGTGTTTGCTGAAGTAACTCTGTTACTCAATGGAGCTCCCTTTACTAAGTTTTAGAAAACGTTTTATATACTTTAGAATCCAAACAAAACTATTTCATGAAATAAAAAATTTCTTTATTACTTTTTGTATACGTTCACAATGATAATGGAATATTTTTTTAAAACAATTACTTATTTTCTTTCGAACATTTCTCAAATATTTACTCATATATATTAAAGATAAAAATTATAAATTAATTTGCTTTTAAGCTAAATACAGACATTTTTGCCAGACATGGTTTTAAAAAAATTCAGATAATCCCTGTTTTACATTGCATTTATAATGCCATTACAGATGAATTAAGTTTTAAATACCTAATATAATGCAAAGTTACTGTTGTTAATGTATAAAACATGTTTGAAAATCTAACATTACATGAATTGAATACATTTAAAATATTATGATCATTATCCTGCTAGAAACAAAACAATATAGCGTACAAAATTTCGCCTATGAGTTTTGAAGGTATTTTAGCTATATTATCTAATATCTTGATAGGGAATTTTGAGTCATTTCAATAGTATAAGGAATAAAATTGTATTCAAAATGTGAAAATTAGCAGAAGGCGTCTCGCTTCCACCGCACAGATCCAGGGTTCAAACCCCGGACTGACAAAGTTATCTCAGCTGTTCATGCCTTCAGTTGATCCATAAAATGAGTACCAAGCTTACTTGAGAACTAAACACTGTGAGTTTCACATCAGACTGACCACCTGACCGGAACATCTGTTCATGCATCTCAGTGTCCAAGGTCAAGAAATTTAGATGGGGCAGTAGGCATTGACACTCATTGTTGTTGCGCAACTGAGCTTAGTTTTTTTGGTGCACCGTGTTCATATAGAATTATTATGATTTGTAGAACACAGCCAGATGAAATTAAATATTTTAGGAAACTTTTTTGGTTGATATTTGATGAAGTGAAAGCAAAATAATTTATAACTAATGCTTTTTCTAAACTTTAAAACGAAATTTTCGTATAAAACCGATATTTATGAAAACCATGCAAAATAAACTATCTATTTAAAACAAGAATTCATCTAACATTAAAAATCATTATTCTCATAAGCTTTAAAATAAGTAAATATTAACAGTACGATTCTTTCAAAGCTATATATTCGATATTATCAAAAAAAAAAAAAGTATGAATTATGCATAGCTAAACTAAAAAGAAATCCATTAAAATGGACTATTCTACTAAATCAGTTCGAAGAAGGTGAGTAGAAAAAATAAAAGTACTGGAAAATAAATAACTTTCTTCTAGGAATTTCAACAAAAGTTTGGTAAGGGTTCTTAGAATTTTCAGGAAATGTTGACATTTAAACTTCATCTGGTATAGAGGAAATAAAGTGATAAAAATGAATGTGAAGCCGTTAAGGAATATTTTGTTACTGAGAAGAGAAAGCCGCCATTAAAATAAGGGAAAGTTCAACTTTTCTTTGAGTGAAAACTGAACTGATTTTCTCTTTAACTTTACTAAATTTTTCTTTCACTTAGATTGAAAAGTATAAAAGTAAAAATGTAAGAAAGAAAATGAAGTTTTTTTTTCTTTATCATTTAACATTTTAGTAATTGAAATCTAAGCTATGCAATTGTCTGAATCATTTGATTCCCTTAAAATATTTTTCAATCGGTAAAAATAGCTTTAAGCGTTATGAATATCAGTATTGAATTTCTTGAAATAAAAATTAAAATGGTTTAATATTAATTATATATACCAATATTCGTGGAGAAAATAAAAATGATTTAAAGTGAAATAAATAGGAAATATTTTGGGAAACAGTGGGATTGTAAGATATTTTGGAAGTTAAGTATAAATATTCTTAGTTAAGTTTCAAATTTCCTTATTTTAGCTTGAAATTAGCATTACAGATAAAGTGCAATTTTTCTACAATTTTGGGTTTTGTAAAATTGATTATTATATGACTTTTAACATAAAAATTACAAAAATTATGCATATTACATTTCGAATAATTTGAAAATTCTTTCCTTTCCGCCATTTTTTTCATGATTACATATTTTCATAAATATTAGAATCTATTAGCATATTAAATACTTCCATATAATATTTCAAAAAGAATAGTCGAATCCAGATCAGAGAATATTCGGCGTAAATATATATGATTACACATATATTATCGAAATCATACACATAACTTTATGACTTATCTTTATTCTGACGTCATAAGATGATTTGAAGAGTTTTCCATTGCCCATTTCAGATGTTTTGAGGTAATAATGCATACTGTGAAACCAAATCTACATAAACATAATAATGATTCTACATAAAGATAATATTGTTACATATATAATTTGAATATTTTTTTTCAGGTAAAATTATGTACAGTGCTTTTTTAATGGCGTTTTATTTGAGGTTGCGGGTTCAACCCCGGTCCAAGTCCGACTTTCATGATGCCGAAAATCGACAGCAGCCACGTTGTATGATTATACCGCATGTTAAAGATACCTGGAGTGTATGTTTCGCTTGGGTGCTCTCAGCAAAATTAAGTCCTAGTACAGGTTCGCATCGTCAGAGCTCAGGTACTTCCCTCTGGGGAGGAAACTGGGCGTCAAAATTGTCTGCGGTGATTGGTATCCGTTTATATGGTGCCGCACTAAAATGGGATACTAGCTTCCGGGGAATGTACCAGGTCTGCAATAATAAAACACCAATCCGCAGCGCATTAGAAATTTAAAAAAACCTTTTTTAATGGTATTTATTAGATTATACTATACATTATTAATAATATTACCCCAAACAATAAAGACCACGCAATTTATTTCATTATATTAAACCAATTTATTTTGAACAACTAGAAAAATAAATTTCTAACTTGCTAATAACATCATCTCTAATTGATAAACAGTTAAGAACACGTAATTGCTCGCCTAAATATTTGGTATTATTTATTACGTGTACTACAAAGTGTTGCACAAAAGAAACTAGACTAATCCAATAAATCATTGTACTTACAGAATCATTTCTTTATGACATTATCCTTTTCAAAGTAGTCCGTTAAGCATTCACACACTGTTCTCGAAGGAGGGTTTTGGAAGGCCCTTCAGGAAATTCTCCGTTTTTTCCTGAACCTCTTCAGATGAGGTAAAATGAGTTTCCTTTTAAGCAAGATTTAACTGTAGTGGAAAAAGTCGCATAGAGCTGAATCAGGTGAATAAGGAGGATGCCCCATCGTAATAATGTTTTTGCTGGTCAGAAACTGCTTGACAGTTAAAGCCGTGTGAATAGGTGCATTGTCCTAGTGCAACAGCCATCCATTAGTGCACAACTGTAGCCTTTTTTCAATTCCTACTATTAGTTCACACTCTCCATGTATATATATATATATACAGGGTGCTTCAAAAAAATGTATACACACTTTAAACTATTGTAGTTTTCCCCCTCTACAAGGCTAATGTTATATTTCTTCGCCAGGTGCCAGCATAATCGTCCCTCTATGTTATATTATCAGTTGGAATTTGTAATATCAACATGGGGGACGTACGTTTGAGTTTTGAAGAACGTAAGCAGGTTATTAAGGGAACCGAGACGTGATAAACCTTCAAAAAATCGATTTTTCAATTTTCATCTTAAAAAAAAGTAGAGTTAATGCTGATTCCAAAAATGTATAACATGTATAGGTTTAAAGCTTAATATCTGAGTAATTGCGGTTTTAAAATGTAAACAATAGCTGCCACACCTGTTGTTTACGTTATCGTACATCAACTGCCACGCCCATCTTTCAGTAACCGAAACATGCTTTTATGTAGATTGTAGATTGGTATTTTAATATCACTTGATCTGGATATATTTATTTTATTCTTGTGGTTTGAGAAGGAATAAAACTACTCAACTCAATCTTGTTTATAACACAAGCTGTGCGAAATTTAAAGAATGTTGTTTTCTTGTGCTTGAGATACAAACACGTGAGTTACAAACTTCATATTTTCACTGCTAAATTAATTTTTGTTGTTTACTTTCTGTTTTTTTTGTGATTTGTAAGTATTTTAAATATTTGCAATGCCTCGAACAAAGACATTTGGACATCAGAAACGTCGTCTAATTCGTAAAAAAACTTCAGTATGTGTAGCGAGTGAAAAATGTGATGTCAGCTCTTCCAAAAAAAAGATTGAGAAGAGTAAAGGATATTTTGACTATGAAGATAACTTTTCAGCTGAATCTCAAAGCAGGTTTGTTATTATTGACTTAAATATGCTTAATGATATTTTCAACAATATTGCAAAATGCAGATATTGTGATAGATCTTTCTGCTTTGATGTTGCTGAAAATAAAAGTAGTCGCAGAGGACTTGCTAGCAGTATATCAGCAACTTGCAAGTATTGTGGCTCTAGTCATGGCTCAATGACTTCAAATTCTGTGCCAGCAGGATATGAAGTAAATTTGAGGTTTGTTTATGGTATGAGATGCATTGGAATTGGAAAAAGTGCAGCTCAGACATTTTGTGCGCTGATGAACTTGCCTCCTCCTCCAGCTAAATTTGAAAGACTGTATACGCCAATTTTTAATGCGTTGGAAACTGCTTCATCACGTTCAATGGTTAGCAGCGTTAATGAAGCTGTTATTGCAAACGAAAACAATAAGGACGTAGCAATTGCTCTTGATGGGACCTGGCAAAAAAGAGGACACACGTCAAAAAATGGCGTTGTAACGGCAACTTCTCTCGATAACGGAAAAGTTGTTGATTTTGAGTGCCTATCAAAATATTGTTTTGAATGTAAGAACAAAAACAAAACCTGTGATAATTGCCAGGCAAACTATCATGGATTTAGTGCGGGAATGGAGAGTGAAGGAGCATTGCGGATTTTCAATCGCTCAGTACCAAATTACGATGTTCGGTATGTTCAGTACCTTGGAGATGGAGATTCAAGGGGTTTCTTAGGGTTCAAGAGTCCAACATATACGGTGATGATGTTCCGATTGAAAAATTGGAGTGCATCGGCCACGTCCAAAAAAGGATGGGATCAAGACTGAGAGCTCTAAAGAACAGTTTAAAATCCACCAAGCTGTCAGACAATAAAGCAATATCTGGACGAGGAAGGCTGACAGATGCAGAAATTCTTTTGCTGCAAAAATACTATGGCCTAGCCATAAGAAGAAATGTTGGGAAATCAGTCGCAGATATGTCCAAATCCATCTGGGCAATATATTTCCATAAACTGTCGACAGATAAAAATCCACAACATGGTTTGTGCCCTATGGGAGAAGAAAGTTGGTGCGGGTACAACAAAAGCCTTGTATCTGGTGAAAAGTACACCCACAAACATTCCCTCCCAGAAGCAGTTCTTCTTAAAATTAAAAAAATATTTAGAGATTTAACTGCGAAAGAACTTTTATTAAAATGTCTGCATGGCCGAACTCAAAACCCCAACGAAAGCTTTAATAACTGTGTGTGGAATCGTGTGCCAAAAAACACATTTGTGAGCAAAAAAACTTTGCAAATGGGTGTTATGGACGCAGTTATATGTTTCAATGAAGGTGCATACGCAAGAACAGAAGTATTAAAAGCACTGCAAATAAATCCAGGTATCAATACTTGTGAAGGCCTTCGTAAAATTGACTACGTCAGAATTTGTGAAGCCGAGATGAGTATCCAAAAAGCTACCAAAGAAGCCAGGACAACTAAAAGGCAAATTAAAAGGAAGAAGGATGCCTTAGAAGAGTCTATGCAAGATGAGTACAGTGCTGGAATGTTCTAAAAGTCAAATTTTAGGTAAGTGTACCATTTTATTTAGTTTTTTCCATTTTTCTCAAAACGTGTTTTTTCAGTTTTTAGGTACATGTGTAGAAAAATCTATTTATTATATTTTTTTGAAACTTGGTATGAACTTTTGTATCATGATAATGCATTTAATGCTTCTAATTTCCTTCCTGAAATGTTTGTATTTTTACTTTTATTGTTGAATTTGTAAAAAAAAAATGACATTTTTATCAAAATTTCAAAAAGTCATAATTCAAATTTTTTTAAAAAAATTCTGAACAAGGTAGTATAAAAATATTTATTGCATTTAAATAAACGTACAATTTTGTAACTAAAACAGCATGTTTTGTGGTGTTATATGTTATAAAAATAAAGATACATGTACCTAATGAACACCATGTATACGAAAGTTCCTTTTGGTGTGTACTTTTTCGAATCCTTATATTTCTTAAAATATTTTAAAAATTTAATAATTTTATGTTGTAGTATATTAAGAAAAGTATATAGGTTGTATGACATAATTTTTTTATTTATGAAGTCTTTCTGTTTTTGAAAATAATGTTCTTTCGTAAAGTCAAATTTTGCTCGTTTTGCTTCATCGAGGACGTCCCG
>BMAO01016291.1:0-38398 GCA_019973975.1 Trichonephila clavata | reverse complement strand
ATGCGATTGACTTTCTGCTTTCATGCCTGAGCGCAAGATGTAATCCATTCATTCTAAACTATAATCTTTAGCCAATTATTATTCGAAATCTGAAATGTAACAATATCTGATTGGTACCGCCATGTGAGCGTAGAATATCGATTAAAATGAAAACTGGAAGAGGTGAGTGATTTTTTTTTGTTCTGGTGAATTCCTTTTGTATTAAAATTCTTGATGTGTTCTATTCTAAATTTAAGTCTAATCGTTTCGAAACCAAATTCTTAATTCTAATCTAACAGTGACCATGCGTTCCTATGTGATTCCGAGACTTCTCTGTACCCCCTACACACTCTGCAAGTTTGTCAATGTAGTAATTAATCACCCTGTATGTGTGTGGGTTAAAAGGTGCTGTTTGTTTATTTTTTTTTAATTACGAGCCTCATATTATTGAGCCAATGATCAAAGAGCAAAGAAAATTTCGAGATTATACCCATCAAATTACCATGACCACAAAGTAGAATGAAGAAATAAATTTGTGTCTCATGTTGTGAGTGTAAAAAAATTACTGTATATTTTTTTTTCAAATAACATTTAATTTTCTCCTTAGAGGTTTTGTTACATACAGTTACATTGGAAAAATTCTTTTTTTTTTTGAATTTTTGCATCGTATATACTGGAAATTTAACGACAAAAGGAAATAAATTTCTTAGTCAGCTTTTGGTAAAATTTAATATAAATAAACCTGATTCAAGTAAACTTACTTCAGCGTTTCTCAAACTCTTGGGCGTGCCTCCCAAGGGCGCATAATAACCCTACGTGGGGGGCCCGAGCATATCAAAAAGTCGAAAATGAAAGATTATTTTTAAAAAAATTAATAATTTACTGAAATGAAGCAAAACAAAATACATTCTGGCATAATAAAAAATAAAATACTCACATTTACACTGTTATTTTCTTATAAAATATATCAGTACTGCCATGTATTTAATACTTAATTTATCAATACTATGTTAAGAACGTTTAATAATTACGAGTAACTTCCAAGGGGTTGTCATATACAAAATTATATACAAAATTCAATACTTATTTTGCTAATTTGTGCGGTTTTTAATTAAAGTCGTATTGTAGTTTTAGCGCCTTAAAGTACATTATTATTACATTCGATACATTTTTATTCTATGGAGGGGGTGCAATTAAAATTATGATTAAAAATTGGAAAGCAAATGTTGAATGTTTGAGAAGCACTGACTTGCTTGAAATTTCCTCTTGTTTCAATCAGAGTTACAATTCATACATATTATTCAAAACAGATCTGGAATAAAAACAATCGACACACACAGTATAGTGTATAAATTTCAGACAGACATAAAAAGTGTCTATGGATCAAATATTTTTTCCATAGTTGTCCAGATAAATATCTAAAAATGTTATGAATTAAAAATAATAATAAAAAGTTATGAAAAAATGTGATAAAAGAAAAGTAGTAAAGATATCATATACATATAGTCCCAATGAAAGGAGAATGGAATTAAGAATTTAATCTATTGAGTTATTTATGTTTTAAGGAAGTTATTGTTCCAACATTTGACTTCATAATATTTATTTAGATTTTGGATGTAAAAAAAAACCAACAATATTTATAGAAATTTAATATAAGTGCAAAGTTAGGTATTATTTTTTATAGAAAAAGTTATATTTAAACAAATAATTCATTAATTTATTATTTTAATATAATTATTAGGAGAGGCAAAATGCCATTTAATAAAAAATATTAATCAATAAATTTATAAACTAAATGTCATGGTAATTTTTAAGACATGGTAAAATATTGAAATTAAATTAACTAAAATTAAACTAACTGTAAACCATATAAAACATTAAAAAGGCTTTTAAATTCTGCATGTGTTTAATTTTCAGTATATTTAAATATTATCATGAATCACAATGTAATTCAAAATAAATTGAATAATGTAAAACTTATTCTTTTTGTATACGTTTATTTTTTTATTTCATACTTTACAATGTTTTTAAGAAATTCGGTAAAAGATATTCATAATCCACCAGACACCATATTTCTATATTTTTATCTTCTTAAAGTACTTTTTTTCAGTTCCCTCTCACGGGAAATTGTATTTTTAAATTTTTTTTATTTGTTTAAATCTTCATTTGTGCACATTCTGTAGAACGAAAAATTTAATTAGTTTTGAAACCGGAATGAATTATTTAGTAAAAAAGAGTGAAATAAAAATATGTCATGGCTTTTTATGGTTTACATTTTTTTTCAGCGTGACTGTCATTTTCAGACAATTTTTTTTTTTGTCAAATTAATTCGAATAAATTGGGATTTAATTTTATTTTGCCTTTTTGATTTTTCTTCTTTTTTTTGTAGTTTTAGAAGAAAAAATTTGTTTTACAGAGATCAGTTTCATAAATATTCGTTACTGATTTTTCTAATGATAGACCAGAAGTTTAAGTTTAAAATATTTCATTACGGTTTTATATGTTTTATTTTTAAAACGATTCATATTAAGAGTTACTAAACGAGAAAGAAAGATGGAGATGCAGTAAATTAAAAATTGTTCATCTTGAAACCTAAAATATGCTCAATTTTGAATTGTCCTTTTTTTTTGTTGATATTATTGATAAGTTCTGTTGTTCATTTAACATACCTCTTTGTATTCAATTCTAATGAAACATTTATGAGATGTATTGCTAAATTATTGACAGGTATTGTGTTCTATTCCTTTTTAAAAAGTAATTTTTTTTTACAAATTTAAATCTCAAATTTAAATTCCTCTTTTTTTTCTATTACTCTCTCTTTTTGTTCTCTCTTTCTAATACTCCCTCTATTATCCCTCTCTATTATTCTTTCTCTATGTCTATTACTCTATCTCCATTAGTATCTATTACTCTCTCTCTCAATTACTCTCACTCTCTCCATTACTCTCACTCTCTCCATTACTATCTCTCCATTACTATCTATTACTCTCTCTCTCAATTACTCTCACTCTCTCCATTACTCTCACTCTCTCCATTACTCTCTCTCCATTACTATCTATTAATCTCTCTCTCCATTACTCTCTCTATTTCTCTCTATATATATTTCTCTCTCTTTCTATTACTCCCTCAATTACTCTCTATTACTCTATTTATATATATATATTATAATATATATATTACTCTCTCTACTTTCTCTCTATTAATCTCACTACTCTCTATATCTGTATGTACTTTCTCTCTCTGTTCTATTTATCTCCACTCTCTCTCTCTCTCTCTTTGTCTATGTTTTCTCTTATCTCTCTTCCTTTCTACACTCTCTCTTTTCTATTCTATAATTATAATACCACTAATTATTATATTACAAACATTCGTAGAATATTTTTCTGTAACTAAAAATAAATTGTGAGTTTCACTAATATTTGTATTATATTGTTAAGAATTGTTTGAAGTCAACGCTTAAATTTATCTTAAAATTGAATAAATAATTAATATCTGGATGTTTAGTAAGTCAATATTACTTTCTGTTATATTTGTTTTATGATAAAAATACTATTATATGCGCCTGCAATACCGTTCCTTATTATTGATGATCAAATTTGGCTATTTAGAGACTGTGTTGGTAACAATTTTTGATGGTTTAGTGACCATATGGATTTTTATAGAAAGCTCTAGAAGGTAGCCACTCAAAATAAAAATAGTGGGCACTTGCTAAAACTGAGTCAGTACTATTTTAGCGGATGAAGACTTCACTCACCTACGACAAAGTGATTGCTTGCGGATAATCTTTATCATTACCTACTTGTATTGTTGGACACTGTTAATTGTGTCTACTCTTGATAACCTCAACTCACTTGAAAATATTCTTTCCTTTCTACATTTTACTCGTTTCCTCTGATTAATTTATTTTCTTTTTATCTAAAAACTTCTTTTTAAAAAGAGATTTTAATAAAATATTTTTTAAAATTCCCATGAATATATTAGAAACATTCAGTCAAAAAATGATTATTTTTAATTAAATCATAACTGTAACAATAATTAAAAATATATCTAATTATTTATTTTTATCTCCATCTTAAAAAATACAGTATTCATTTTCCTCTTCAAAAACAGTCATAAATTTTTAAAAGAATGTTTTTATCTTTATCCAATAATTCCTTGAAAATTTTTAACTAACACAAACTAATATTCAAAGTTCAATGCACAATTTTATTTTATAATTTCGTAACTAGATGTAATAAAATTACATTATTTGAAAATTTAGTAGATTAAATTCACTACTGGCATATTGTTTATTAAATTAAATCTAACAAAGCTTAAAACATTTCATAACTTTTCTCAAGTTACTAGATACTGCCTGCTAATTACAGTAAGCTTTGCAAATAAATTCTGGGAATTTCAAATTTACGAGAAGTAAAGCAGCAAGAAAAAGACTGTTGTTTCAGAAGCAGTCAATTTTAATAAACTATTTCAGGTAATTAATAATAGACTGAATGATAAACCCGATATAAACTCTTATTAATTTATGTGATAGTTGGAAAATGGAAACTACTATATTTCAAGACAAAATCTTTCCTAGAAAATGATAGTTGAAATTACTTTGGATACAATTCTTGATTTTAAAGCTCATTTTGCACTAATGGTGTAATTCAAAATGAGGAAACTGTTTCCCAAACTACTAATTAATTCATTTCAGAAATCTCTAAAATGAAGATTGTAGGAAACGGAAAAGAGTTCCATGCGTATTTAAGCAGTATATCTAGATAAACAAATAGATGAAAGATATCGTAATAAAAAAAGTTATAAAATATATCTCCCTCTCCTAGCACAGAATTTGCACTTTTTATGGATGTGGTGGGAAAATATTTTTTTGAAAATACTTTTTTAAAGTCATTTAGTAAATTTTATAAAATTTCTTCAGTAGAAATTAAAATACAAAAGTAAAATTTAAGCTTAAAGCATTTTTGACTTTCTTAGAATAAAATTTTCTGTTATCCAAATAATTAATAAAATTTTCAATAAGTCATTTTTAGTGCAAAATTAATTAAAAAGGGAAATTTTTATTCCTAAACTCAATTAAAAATTACTAGTAACGCACAAAAATACACTGCCGCTCATACAAAATGCAACACCAAGAATGACCAGAGATATCACAGTGAACTTTATTTTGCAAATGTTGTACAAAGATCAAGCGATTAAAATTACAGCCTCTTGTTATATGTGGATGATGACAAAATCAGAGTTAGTGTAGCCGCCATTGTTTTCTATAACCACTTCCACACGTTTTAGCATAGAATCAAAGAGGCTTTGGATGCATCCTTGGGGTACAGCTGTCCATGTGACTTCCACATATTGCCAAAGTTAATCTGGTGTAGCAGCGGGTGATGTACCCCAGGAAAGTTGATGTGCAAGAATGGACCACACGTTTTCAATTGGCGATAGATCGGGCGAACAATCAGACCAAGGAAGCAACTCAATCTGATGGGTAAAGGAAAACTCTTGAACATTGCGTGTCACGTGTGGTCGCGCTTTGTTTTGTTGGAACATGGCTGACGACAAGCGTTGAATGTGTGGAAAGACCAAAGCCTCCAACTCCTCAAATATGTAGCCCTGGCCGTTCAGTACACTGGTAATGCGTACTAAAGGGGTGCGGCAGTGATATCCAATAACTCCCCAAACCATGATACCGGGGGATGGACCAGTGTGATGATGCATGGCGCAACAGTTCAGCAGTGTCTCACCACGGTGTCTCCAAACTTGAATCCAATCATCGTGATGTTGCACGTAGAAGCGGGGCTTATAAGTAATATTAATGGCATTCCATTTCGTTGTCCATGTCTGCCGTTCATCGCACCATTGGTGGCTCAAACGCCAGTGGTTTCCAGCCCAGATTAAACAAAGCAATGGACGCCTTGGGGACATTCAACTGTGCTTCAAACGGCTTCGAATGGTACTAGCGGACACCGAATGATGCGTAACAGACTGAATCTGTTGTGCAAAGGTTCGTGATGGGGCTGCGCGATCCATCACTGTCATGCGCAGAATCCGCCTGTCATCACGGGCAATGAGCAATGAGGTGGGTGCGATTAGTTTCGTAGGTCATTGTTTCCTCTGGCATCCAGCGATGACAGGTCTGTATCACAGTAGCTTGGTGTCGTATAACACGCTGACCTATTTCTCTGAAGGATAATCTGCAATCATTATAGGATACTATTGTTCCTCGATAAAATTCAGAGGCTTAGTCAAAAGACGCTCGATATCTTCCACAAGGCATAAAATAATTGCTGTACTTCAAATCGCCAATCTGTTCTCCATTTATATAGCGCTTGCGGCTGTCGCTTCGGTCGCCTGTAATGTGTGTCTGCGCTATAATGCTAATGATTTGTATATTTCATTGCCGTCCACGCATGATGTAAATTTCACATGGTTTGCGTGCTTCTCTCGGGTAATATGAAAATATGAATAAGCATAGTGTGTGGAGAAAATAATTAAATACTGTAAAATTCCATTTTTAAGAATTTGTTTATCACTAATAATATTATTTTCCACAATCTCAGAAAGTTTTTGTATATTTTTATAAATCTAGGACTGATGATCCATTCGTTGGAAAAGAAAAATTGCTTCAGTATTATAAAAATTTGGTGGTCGAAGGAAAGAATGGTGAAGATCAGAGGAAACTAGTTGATGAAGAACAGGACTATAAGCATATATTATTTAACTTATAAATAATGCTAGTAAAGTAATAAAAGGTAACCTTTTTTTCTTGATACAGAAACTTATATTTGGAAAATAATAAAATTCTAATAATTTTATAAATGGTAAGAAAAATTCTGATTACTGTAAGATTTGAGGTATGTTTCACAGATCTGCCTATAAATATAAGGGATGAAGATGTGTTCTAAAAGTAAATTTAAAACAATCTTTGCTCAAATTTGCTACAAAATTAGAATTTTAACGAGGTCTCGATCTCTATTTCTATGAGATTTATGCATTAACTACAGGGTGTGTTTGTTTTTCAACTCCTACTATTAGTTCACACTCTCTCTCTATTTATATATATATTCATTCTGTTCAAATTTTCAATCGTTAATAAAATGCATTTTAAAGCACTCAATTGAGCTGAAATTTTATATACACGATTATTTTGGATGGCAATACAGTAATCTAAATATAATTAGTAAAAATTAATTCATTCAAACTAATTATTCAAAGAATTACATATACAACCACATTGGCATCATTTTTGGCGACTTAGCGACCATTTTGGCGATTTGTGAGAAAAAAAACTTGGCAAGTTTTGACACATTTTAAAGCCCTTATTTGAGCTGAAATTTTCTATATACTATTGTTTTGGGTAACAATACGATAATTTAATTATAATTAATTAAAATTGATTGACTGGAGTTAATTATTTAAAGAATTACAGATACAGCTACGTTGGCTTCATTTTTAGTGACTTGGGTGAAAACTTTAAAAATATTTATTATTAATATTTTTTTTTTATTTTACGTTTCAAAGCAGTCAGTTAAAATGAAATTTTATATACACGATTGTTTTGGATAACAAATACGATAACTTTTAATGATACTTTTTTCTCGTCTATTTCCGGCTGAGTGCATGAATATTAACGTCGCACTATTCAGCTATTCAAGGGCTTTTGGTGACGGACCTCGTAATTTTGAACCATGGTCAAGTGACGAGGACGACACCTGAGCTCGCACCCCTCTCCTAACTTCCACACCACACCGACGGGAGGACATTTGATCTCTCGAGAGATTTAACGTGCATCGCTCCCCTATACGGTCGGTCTTCAGTGGTACTGAGCTCAAACTCATGACACGCCAGCCATGATCCGATACCCTGACCACTTGGCTACCGCTGCCACGTTTCTTTCCTGTATGTATGAAAAAGGTAAATTGTAAAATTAAATTTTAAGTTGCTCGAATATTTATTAAACCTTTTAAAATTAAACATTAGATGTAATGCATTTGCAAGTATTTATAACATATTCAATCTTAAAAAACATTTATATAAAAAAAGATATTATTCTATAAATTACAAACAACTAAAATTTTATGTCGATTTAAATATTACGTTATTAATTTAAATATTACCATTGATAATCAATTAATGTTCATAAAAGAGGCAATATATTAAGAACTGTAGCAATGTCATAATAAAAAAATAATAATTTATTTCGATTTAATGATATTTTTAAAAATACGAAAACGAGAGAGAAATACAAAAAATTTTTGCTTTTTGCCACTATATAGACATTTTAATTTATCTCACCATATAAGACAAAGTCAATTATTATATCCAGAAACCACATTTAATGCAATGGATTTGGCCGTTTTCAAATTAAGATTTAAGGGCAGGACATAAGGGAACTCCTCGTTTAAACTAACACATTATTTACCCGCGAGAAGATTCGCATCCTATACTAACATTAGTGAAGGCACGGGGTTATAGAGTCACCACTGTCCTTTTTTTATAATTATTTTTATTACACACGATAAAAGTAATTCCAATGGATAGTTTAATTAAAATAAAGTATATTTACCTACTTTTAAGGACCTCAATTTTTCTAAAATGTTTTCAATAATAACGGATACAAATCACAGACACCTTTTACTAACATTACAGGAATGAGATATTTACAGGCAAAATTCTCAAATTTCTTCCTTATTGTACTTTTATTGTTTTTTGATGAATGACGAACAGCATGTTGAAGTTTTTGTCACTTGCGTCTTTTTGACGGGTGTGTCTTTAGGTACACTTTTACACCATATCTTTCTTGATGGTGTTATTTAGGAGGAATTTGAAAATTTTCTTTTCATGTTCAGCGCTTTTCTGAAACTCGTTTTTGCTATCATGCTCAGTATCTATTATTTCATCAAATTCTTCCCTTGCTTGATCAGTTTCAACTTCATCCAATAATTGTTGCAGAAACCCCTTTCTTTTCTTTTTTTTTTATTTTGTTCTTTTACCTTTTTAAACTATAATGAGTCGTACAACACAGCAATCAAAACCACGAAGTTGCTTACTGGGAAAAAAGTAGCCTGTTCATGGAAAATATTTGGAAACAAAAGTGATCGTGGAGGGAACTCGGTCAGCCCAGGTACCTTAAGATTGTCAAAAAAAAATAATGTTTATCATTCCTAGAAAAAAAAAGGGATACATGGAACAAATATATTTCAGTTCCGATGAAGACTGTCAAATAGGAGGATACTGACTAGGTCATTGCTAAAAAATAAACAATTTCCCCAGATTTAAAGATTGCGTCAGCCTGGGGTTGCTCCGTGCCCCGCATGACAGCTTCTGGGTTAAAAAAAAACACTTTATATTTATTATTTTCAGCAACCCCTTGGCAAAAAAATTCTGAAAGTTAACATATTTTGTGACGGAACTTTACCGCAACCTTAAATACTAATCCTCTTGGGGAAACTTTGGGGCCAACATTCGCGTTAATTCACAGCCTTTCAAGAAGAAACCCTGATATTTAAATTAGTTTGACTATATAAAGTCTAGGTTATGTAGATGTAAGATCAAAGGAGCAGGAGAGCTGTTGCGGTGATTCGTAGGTGAGAATATTTTATTGAGTATTTCATAAACACAGCGCGAGTAAAGGAAGGAGTTGCTAAGATAATAAATTAGTGGATTAAGGATCTAAGATCGATTGAATCAGATTTAGTTACTTAGATCACTTATGCTTGTGCACTTAGCCTTGTTCACTTAGACGTGTTTACTTAGAGTTGTTCGCTTAGACTTGTTTACGTAGAGTTGTTCACTTAGAATAGATTGAGCTCTTTATATATCACTCCTAGGATTCCTTTTGTAGTTCCACTTGTGATTGATTAAGTGCGTTTGAATAGTAATAAAATAATAGTTATTATGGAAGTCTCTGGTGATGCTTTGTTTCCCCACACACCCTTAGATAGGCAGGACGGTGATTTAGCGGTGCCAAATGGTCTACGCTTACAATTTTAAATATCCAAATGTAAAACCAAAAATAATTTAAATAGCTTATTAAAAATATTTTAAGAAACAATTTTTTAAATCCTGCCAAAATGAAGCCCTGTGTTTCATTTTGTCATCATTAAATAAATTTTTAAAAGATTTAAAGTAACTCAGAAAGAAGGAACAAATTACACACAAATTCTCTTTAACGATAAAAACTCTCTTAAGTGACATTGATCCATGAAATAACTCATGCAAAACATTTTCAAGCGAGAAAATTAAACGCTCCGCAGAGCGCATTAAAATCCTAGTCATTTTGCTCATTATTTCGGAGCTTTATTTCCATCGCTGTGTGCTGGCAATTATGGTTAACTATAATGTATGGTGAATTACCTTAGTCTCAAATGATATTTAAAATAGTCTGCTATTTAACTCAAGATTGATCTCCAAATACTTCAGGCATCGTGATGCTCCTTTTTTTATTATTGTGTCGCTTAAAGAATAATTAAGTACCTCATATTGACTACAACATATAAATTCGTAAATTTCTGTTGAATAAGTTATTAATGCTTCATTTTTCTCTTCAAGTGTGCTATTTTAATATTAACTCTTATTTTTAAATTGCTCCTTCATTGCGAAAATGTTCTTTTTCCGTTTGACTTCACTTAATGTTAAAAATAGTATTAAACTTTTTTATGAAAAGGGAAAAAGAGTCTTTACATGAATATTATAATTTACTTGATTACATTTACAGGGAAATGTGCTTTATTATTACATTATTTTTCTTTGCACTTGTGCCCTTCATTCTGAGGGAAATAAGTTTCATGTTTTTTATATTATACAAATAGAATATAGAATTTTATTCTGTATAGAATTGTATTCTGTATGGAATTGTATTGTGTACTATGTATTCTATATAGAATTGTATTGTGTACTATACATGTATTATAATTTTGTACTATAATTTTGTGTACTATAATTTTGTGCACTATGTATTCTATATAGAATTGTTTTGTGTACTATTTATAATTGTTTTGAGTACTATGTATTCTATATAGAATTGTTTTGTGTACTATGTTTTCCATATAGAATTGTATTGTATGGCATTGTATACTATGTGTTCTGTATAGGATTGTTATGCATTGTATACTATATATTCTATATAGGATTGTATTGCATTGAATTATATTATATTTTGTACTATGTACTCCATAGTTTTGCATTCTATATTTTGGAAATGATATTTTCGTTTTATTCTATTCACTAATAGAATTTTTCTTTACATAAACTCTAAGGGGAAAATATTATTCAACATTTCAAACTTTTTACGATTAATAAGCTCGTAAGTAATAACATTAGTAACCATAAGAACCTGGACAGTAATATATCTTACAATTCATTAAAACTCTTAGAATATACAGGAAATGTGTTCCGAAACACAATCAGTTGATATTGCGAAAGATATCCAAAAATATTCAAACTCGTACTCATTAGTATTGAAAATACAAAATACATTTCAATGCAGGTTAAACTATTTTAAAAACTCTCTCGGGTTTTTTTTTTCGAAATAGATACTAATTGCCAATAGTCAGTTGACCAAAGATATTTTCATCTAAAGGTGTTACTTTTCGTTAAACTTTTTCTAACTTTTATTCTAGCTATCAAGAAGCTATTGTTTCAACTACAAATAAATTTCACCTAAAAATTTATCAACTGACATTTTTTGATAGTAATAAAAATAATTCTCAAAAATTTATCACTATAGTATCAATCTTTTATCAATTCATTATATATATATATATACATATATATTAGGAATTAATATGTAATTAATAATTCAAGAATGAATAAAAAATAGATTCATCTCATGGTTGATTTTTTAAAGATAAACTCAAAAATTCATTTAGTAAGCATAAATTAGCAATCATGTGTGACTTGAACAAAATTATTTTTTGTAATAATACTTTTCTTCATTTCAAACATTCAAAGAAAATCATGGGAATTAATCCACAAAGAGCATACAAACCAATAAATATAACGGTAAATATAGATCGTTATATAATGCGCGCAGAACTAATCTAGGTAATTTGTACTAAGAAATGATAGAAAGAAGAAAGCTTATTCGGAAGCTTGGCCACTCTTTGGAACTTTACATTTACTTTATCGTCATGATTTTCTCGTCTGCGTTGTTCAAAAGATTATATTTTGGCTCAAACTTTTTTAAGTTTAAAACAACTAATGCCTTTTTTTGTCAAAAATTAGCCAAAAAATGACTAATTAGTTTACACGAAAAATTTACGGAAACAAAATCGGTCCTCTTCCAAATACTTGAATCTACTACATTTCGTCTAGGATTTAGGCAAAGAAATATACCAAAATTTATTTTAGCATTAAATCCAAAAATATAAATGAATCAAGAGGGACCTGCTTTGAGAGGCACGTCATTATCATCCACCTTTTCATCATAATAAAAAAGCATGCGTCTTTGGGTATCTTATTCTTTGAGCTACACCATCCATGCACACAGAAACCCTTCTGTTTCATTCACAAAGATCAAATGAATTACTAATTGTTAAAGGAATTTAATTGGATGTTGTAGAAATCACGACTTCTGTCGTTGAATTTTACAAATTATAAGCTATTAAACACCAGGTACAAATAAACAGATAAATGGCAGAATGATTATACGAGGGTGAGTCGGAAATAAGTTTCCCCTGTCGACTGATGTCAGAGTTGTGTATGAAAGTCAAAACGTAGAATGAGACATTAAACATCAACTTAAGTACCAAATACACTGAGACAGTTGCCATACCACTTGATAAGCTTCAAAAAGCCCTCAAAGAAAAACTCAAGACTTTTCATACGGAAAAGGAGTTTAACGGCTTGTTTAAATTCAGCGTTGCTCCCAAAGCGGCTTCCGGCGAGATTCCTCTTCAAAGTTGGAAACAGATAAAAGTCACTTTGTGCAAAGTGTCACTTGATGAAAGTCGCACTTCATCAAGACTGTATGGAGGATGGTGTAGGCCCTTCCAACCAAGAGTTGCAATACGAGTTGTGTTGTCGAGTCACCCAACAACAGAGCGCCATATCTAAGAAACTCAGGCCGTTTTTCTCGAATCGCCTCTTTCAATTTCGATAGGGTGTCACAGTACCGCGTATCATGTACCCAATGCACTAACGATCGGTGTTTTGCATGTTCACTTGCTGTGTCATCTTTCATCCATAGCCGTTAAACTATTCTTCGTATGCAAAGCCCTGAGTTTTTCCTGGAGGGCTTTTGGGGGCTTTACAAACGGTATGACAAATGTTTTAATGTACTTGTCACAGTAGCAAAATAAAGTTATTTCTTATTTTTAATGTCTCATTCTATGTTTTGACTTTTATACACAACTCTGACCACAGTCAATAGGGGAAACTTATTTTCCAACTTAACGTCGTAGTTTTGAACTTCATTTTTCTTAAGAAAAACATTGAAGCAGTAAAAACTTTTTCCTTTGTCATTTTACAGGTAACTTATTTACCTTACAAAACCATAAATAAATAGAAGAAAAAAAACCAAAAGAGAAATTTCTTACAAAATGCTATAATTTCGATGGATAGAATTGACCTTTATGGTCGTAAATGAGGTAAATAAACTCAGCGAAATGTAACCTTCCTAGAGAAAGACTAAAAGAAAAGGAGAAAAACTCTGAGAAGAAAAGTAATATATATATATATATAAACTCCTTTCAGCTCAATCACGGAGCTGTAAGGATTCTGTAACTACCTCTTAAGATCATATCGTGATGTGTGAAGAATCTACTTGAAACCATAAAGAGAGATAAAAAGTTATTTTTGATGACATTTTCCTTTGACCAAATGATTGGAATCTAAGCTTTAAAACTGAATAAAAATTTGGTGCCAATATTTTAGAATGAAAAAGTATAACGTTTAGCAGATAAACATGATGCAATTGGTATTTAATGCATAGATATAAAGAAATGAAAAATAAACTATTTTGAATTATTTTCAATGTTAAAGTAATTTTTTTACAAAAATCGGCACTAAACAACATTATACAGATGTTTAAATCATGTTTTCTTATGTTAAATATTGATTTCCTTTTTTTTTTTGCATTTTTTGAAGTTGAGATTTAATGAAGTTTTTAACGATATACACACACATATATAAATATATATGGAGAAAGACTGTATATCACTCATATAATATATACAAGTATTTATTTGTATATATACAAGTATATATACAAGTTAGTACTTGTATTTATTTATTTTTTGTGTACCTCTAAAAAATATCACATACCTATTATAACGACTCAAACTTAGTTATTATAAGAAAATAAGATACATACGGACTTTGGAGAAAGGAGTAAAAAAGATTATCTAATAAAATTATCATCATTTAAGACAAGAAAATCCAAAATAAGGATTGAAATATCCTTTTATATTTTATGTAATATTAAAATTTTACAAAAAAAAAGCATTTCTATTATTTGTGCATTCTTTTTACAATCATATAAAAAAACTTCAAAATTTTTATCATTTCCAGATTAAATTTTTTAATTAATTATTTATTTTATTATTTAATATTTAAAATTGTCATTTAATTAGTGTAAACGAATCTGTTTCGCTTACATTTCTGCAGTTACATCTATTAGTAAATTACAAAAGTAATTATTTTACATAATAATTAGAAAATTATCAAATCAATGAAAATTAACAAAAACACTTAAATAATTTTCTAATTGCAAGTACAGAAATAATTATGAACATTATTTTTTTCAAATAAAAAATCCCCATTAACGACTTTGCTTTGAAAATGGGTGTAGCAATTATTTGAATTACTCTAATAGAAATTTTAATTAGGAGTATTTAATAGCAATTATATTATTGTTAAGCTAAATATTAATTACTTTAAACTGATGACTTTCAAATATGAAATTCATGTTTAATAATTAAAAGAAGCTGTTATTTTTATAGCTGTAAATTACCCAAGGAGGGAAATATATATTATTGATCGAATTAATTTGAATCATTATAGAATCATTCTAATTGACCTGTTTCGTTAGAGGCGATCACATTCCCTTAAGAAATGGAAAATGCATTCGCCATAAAGGGTTACGTTTATTACAATCTTGTGGTAATTAATTCTTTAATAATATGTTTGGGAATTACGTTTTTCAATTTAAAATACATTAATAAAATCTAAAAGATCATCTTCTATCGTAAGAGGGACCTTAGCAGCATTTGTGTAACTGAATTTTTTAAAACTAATATGCAACTAATTCATAAACTACAACCACATAATAGTTTTAAATTGTTTGGTCGTATATACATACATCTTCTTTATATGTAATACATTTAATTTCAGGACCTTACGATTATCGAAATATTTGTAATTTACTTCTAGTTTATGAATGCAATTAAAGGCAGTGATATTGCTTATTCAAAGAAATCTATTTCTTCAATGGCTATTAGTGATATCCTTCATGAATATTAAATGTTTTCTTATTTAAATGTTAATTTTTTCGGATTCTTATTTAATTTGAGCAATTGTTATGTGTTAAGTTACATAAAATGTGCAATTTAACGAGAAAAACTTCTATCTTAAACACAAAGAACAATTTTTAATTACTTACGAAATGTATTCTCATTTAAGAACATGCGTAAAATTCAGTTCGGAAGCAGGCATTTCTGTTATGGAAAAAGTTTTATATTTAAAGTATTTTAAAAACACAGGAAATAAAAATAAATACGTTTCCACATCAATTATATTGAACATTAGGAAATTATTGTGTATCTGGTTTATATCAAAAAATTTTACAAAAGTCCCAAAATTATGCTATAAATATTCAAGAATATCATAATAAGAAAGAAAGTTTTCTTGATAATAATTTTAAGTTAATTAAGTCTTAATTTAAATAATTAAAAGTTTATCGAAAAATTATTATTGTTTTTACGTTGTTTATTCAAATAATGTTTTCACGGGAATTTTTGAATTTTAAGTCTGAAAACAATTTATATAATTTCGAAAAATAACATAGAATATTTTAAATGCTTGTGGGAACGCTACATTCTAAAAAAAATCGAATGATGTTGATTGAATGTATAATTGTTGAAACGAAAAATAACCTCTCTTATACTCCAAATTTTTTGTAGTTTTCAAAAACAAGATTTAATGCATAAATTGGTTCTTTGCAAGCGAAAAGACAAATGTTACTTTTTATGGTATTATATGGTGTACGCACGAAATCATTTTTAAAGTGTATAAAAGGCCATAAGAGAGAATATTTTCACACATTTATAAGTCAAATTGGTTTCCGAAATGACACAGCATGTTAATCTTACAGAACACTTCTGAATGCAAATCTTTAGAAAATTAAAGCATGGTGAAATTATTTCTATATATTACGCGACAAGTAATTTGTCTCGTCTAAAAAAATTGCGAATTCTCAATAAATTATACTATTTTAATGTGTACCACATTGGACCATATATTCTAATGTACAGTGATTTGAAAGAATAATAATCTTGATCCGCTTACTTTATTATCATATTTCATTACCGTTATTCAGTACAAGGATTCAGTACATTTATTCAAATGACCCCGTCCACTTATTCGAACATAATATTTATATCTTTATTGATTTCAAGTTGACTGGTTCTATAATTTTTAAGGTTATGATTTACAATTCTTATGTTTAATTATTGGTAAGGCTGTTTCATGAAATATTTTTACTCTTCGGTCTTATTTCTGCTAGAAGTTAACAAAAGGTCACCTGCTCAAAAATTTAGTTCATTTGTAGCCTTAAGTTAATTATTCTTAATTCGGTGTTCATTCATTCGAACCAATTGAGTATAAGTTTGCATTTTTATGAAACAAAACATATTTAATTATGTTTACAGCACGATAATGTATGGCAGCACAAGTCACGTAACCATCTATTGCGTGCAACGATCTCCCGATCTATTGCTTACCAAACAAGTTTTAGTCAATGGTTGGAGAGTGACCTCTTGTTACACCAAATTAATTTTGGAAATGTGTAGAGACCACATGTATTACCATAGCGAACAAGACTCCGAAAGCCTCTTTCATTCAATATAGATACATATAGCATTTATTATTGCCAACCGTGCTGCAACACTCAATACTACGTATGGCACCGAGCTGACAAGATTCCGTAGCTGTTTAAATGTTAGGGCAGCATACCTTTGCCTGTCCAATCATCATTAACTCTCTACATAACATCAGGAAACATTTCAACATGGACATAAGCCTCTATGAAAATAACATTGAAGATCTGGAAAGAATTGGCATCGATGCCCATGGCACAATACAATTCATCATGATATCATCACCATCATCCTCATCGCCTTCCTCAACCCACAGTAAGCTTTATATTCAATTATTTCATCTGCGTATTGCGTGTTATATCTCTAATAAATTAGGTTCTTATTCTTCTAGGTGTGTCATGTTAAATGTCAATTAGCGCGTCAAAAATAATTCTAACAAAAATAATCTTACTTCCAGAAATACACTCTATGAAAAAATAATAAAAAAACGCATCAAGCAGGAATTGCCCGATTGTAATGCAATTTCGTATGCAAAGATATTGTACTAAACATGCAAATGATTAAACTTTGGTGTTCAATGAATAAACGGCGGGAGTTACAGTGCATCGGAACTGTGCACTCAGCAAGGGTCTAAAGGAAGCAATTCTTAATCTGATGGTCAAACTTTTTGTTGCATTGCGATTTAGGATACGATTCAACGACTGAAAAAATGCCTTGCCGTAAGATTTGAGTTCATTACCAGTAATTGTCAGAGTTTAAAAAAGGTCGTATCATTGGATTGAAAGAGTCAGGTTGGGCAAATCGGAGAATCGCTCGTCATATGGGTCAAAGCAATGCGGCGAATAGAAGATGCAGGCAATAATGGGTGGGAAATGGAAGGTTTCAGCGTCAAGATGGTAGCGGTTGACCTAGGGCCGCAGCAAATCAGGAGGACAGATTGGTTGTCAGATTAGCTGTCAAAGAAAATCAGGAGGACAGATTGATTGTCAGATTAGCTGTCAAAGCACTTGATTCATCGTTATCAACCATCAGACGTGCATCCACACGATTTTCTAACCATGACCATTTAAAGGTTGTTAGAGCCAAATTTACGCTCGTACCGATCGCTAGGCCCCCAGCCACTCACCCCTGCACACTGTCGAGCAGTTAGATTACAGTGGTGCTTGGCCCTATCAGAATTGCAATCATGCTGACTGAGGACGTAGAGTGTTTAGCAATGAATCCCGCTTCCAGCTGTGTCCTGACGATAATCAAAGGCGTGTCTGGAGACGCCCAGCCCAGTATACCGATCCTGCTGTCACTATTGCACGCCACACAGGCCCTCAGACAAAAAATATGATCTGGGGTACCATTTCTTTTGACAGCCGGACCCCTTTGGTCGTCATTAAAGGCACACTTGCAACACAGCGGTACGTCGTCAACATTCTGAGAACTGTTTTGCTACAGTTCCTTTTGCAGTACCCTGGCCTTATTTTTCCGCAAGATAATTTCAAACGTTATACAGCTCGTGTGGCTATGATCTATCTTACAGCTTGTCAAACACTTCCTTGGCCAGCCAGATCTCCAGATCTCTCTCTAATTGAGCATATATGGGATATGATGGAAAAGAGACTACATCTACCAGGGAATGTTGATCAAATGGCTAAACAATTGGAGAAAATATGGCAAGAAAACCGCAGGTGACCATCAGGGTGTTTTATCACTCTTTGCCACATCGTGTGACAGCTTGCATCTAGATAAGAGATGTGTCAACAATTTAATGAGCTCATTAATTTTTAACTACGTAATTCTGAAATAAATCTTTAAATTTTTCTTAAATTTTAACCCTTTTATATTCTGTTTATAATCTTTCTACCCACCAATTTAAGTCACTATCGCAGTGCTTCTCAAACTTTCAGTATTAGTGACCCAATTTTCAATCATAATTTTTACCCCCCCCCCTCCCTATATAGTAATAATGTTTTGAATGCAATAGCAATGTACTTTGACGCCAAAAAAAAAAAAAAGCTATAATGCTATTTTAATTATAAGCCGTACGAATTAACAAGTATTAAATTCTCTGTATATGTTACTTATCAGTAATACATATTTTAAGTACATTACTTTTAAGTAATAAGATAATTATTATGTTATTTTTCCTTTAGGTAATTTTTAAATTCAAACAGATTGCAAAATGATATTTAAATAAGATTTATTTCCTCCATCATCAATTCTTAAAGTACAAATATCATTAGAAAATTAGTCTAGTCTATGTTGCTCTGCATAGGTTATGAAGAGTAATTGAATTATTTTCAATGATTAAAGCGAGAAGACTTCAAAATCTTGTAACCCGGGAACAGTCGTGCACTTGATACTAACGTTAATGGGTGACCGAGTCACCCCAATCTTTTTTTATAATTATTTTTATTGTGCACGATAAAAATCGTAATTCCAGTGAAAAACTTGAGATCAAGTATACTTATCTATTTTCAAGAACTTTTCAATTCTTTGAATTTTTGAGAAAAAAGTTCAATCAAAAACTGAACTAAAATGCTCCAAATGTGCATGACTTTAATAAAGGACACAGACGGTGTCTGCTTAAGCTCATTTTGGGCCCTGGGCTCAGATCTACGGGAACTCTTGATCCGGTTAAAACCACCTTATCTGGGTGCCCACCCCAAGCGCCCGATGGATAAACCTGCTGTGTGCCCCGCGTGACTGCTCCCGGATTAGAAGTGTATTCATAATATGGATATGTAATATGGATGTTTCTAAAAATAATTACGTTAAACGTTTTTCATTATGCTTTATACGTTTGAGAATACTCAAAAATAAATTTTGGCCAACAATCCCTCCTCTCCGTGCATTTCCAAACATCACTCTTTTACGTAGAAAAAAACGCAACAGAAATACATTATTTACAACTTCCCTAAATGAAAATAAACATATAAGAGAGGGAACGGAACTAACCATACCAATAAGTTCGAATCCCAATTAGATGATTTAATGTCTGGGTTAAAACTGAATTAAGTCTTCCTTTTCTTCCTACAGCTAACGTACAGTATTTTAATAATAATAACAATGATTAATTTTTGTCTTATTTGAATATTTTTGAGTCTGGGTCTGGTTGTTTTTTCTCTGAAAGAATAGTAATTTAGGTTTAAAAAGAAAACATAATAAAATAACCTCTCATCGTTGGATTACAGCAAATCAAACAAATATTTTTTTTTATTTGGTTATAGGATCAAAAATAGCTAAAAGACGTGTTGAAGCTTTTTTATTCATTGACGTGACATCGCCAGATGATATGTATAAATTATATCAATGTAAATGTGTGTGATTTTTTTTAATCATGTCAGAGTATTTTGTTTTAATTTATTTCAGTGCATTAATTTTCTTAAATCTTTTATTTTTGATATGCTCGCCCCCCTCGGGGGGGTATCACGCCCCTCAGAGGGGCGCACCACACAGTTTGAGAAACACTGCTCTATCGGACAACTCGTTCTTGCTGCGTCATTTTTTTCTGTTATCCAGTGTTTTACACTGTCTTATTAAGCTTACTATTATCATCAACATTATACAAAAGAGTAAGTATTTTAGAAGTAAGTGTATGTATTTTACTTTTATTGGGAAATATATAAATACGAGTTCTATTATATTAAATAGATTTAAAAACAATTTACGCAAGATTGAACAAAATAGTTAATCTTTATCTAATTTTGTTTTCAAAATACACAATTTCCTGTTTTATTTCTCCTCGCACACATCTTATAACTCATCGCGTTTAGAAGTTCCCACACAAGACTTTGATCTTTAAGTCAATGAATGAAAAAAGAATTATTTTTTACAACTCGAAAAAAATTGATCACAAATGTTCAAGATAATTTTTCACAAATTTTGCATTTAGTTTAAGTGAAATTATTTATCATTCTCTCTATATGAACAAGTTACACTTCATATTAATATAACAACAAAAGATATTTAAAATTATTTTTCTTTAAGACCCCATACACTATATTGTTGAATAAATTTCATTAACAAGCTCGAGCCGATTAATGTGGTGATGGCGTCCACTTCCAAATGAAAAGAACTGAACTCTTTTATGTTGTAGTCTGTTTAAATCTCCTCGAAGAAAACACAGACCTTATTGAAAAGTTTGTTGGCATGTGGGATGCCGTTGATGAAATTCCATTGAATGTGCAGAATCCTAGACCTTCATTCAAGGATCTTGGTTCAATATATATCCGGAATCTGCAACACCTGCCAATTCTTTTGTATAACACTTTCCGAGAGGTAAACTTAAAGGGTTACCGACTAATTATTACCAAGCGTTGCATCATAATCTGCATTTAATAAGATTCTCAATCAGGTCTAGAAAATATGGAGAAATTGTTCCCTATCTTATCATAGTTTCTACATATTGAATAAAAAAAAATTGTTCATTTAAGAAACTGGAAACTAAGATTTGTTTTAAGAAAAAAAGAAGGATGGCTGTGTAGAAGCAATTCTGAACAATTAAATCCCAGTATAGTATTAAAAGAGTTATTTCAAATTTCAATGATTACCTACATTAGAAATGATCGTCTATCTTAGTTGTTTTTCAGTGAAATTAAACTAGTACCTTTTCTGATTATTGATATGCAATAGTTATTGATTATTAATGCACAATAGGTGAGTTACCTATTGATAAAATGTAGCTGTATGCTCTTTACTGTCAAACATTTTGCATGTATTCTCCTTTTTAAAAAATTTAGACATTAAAATGTACGACTACCTAAAATTGTGAGTTTTGCCAAAAATTGACAATTTTTTTTATGATTTTATTTTATTGGTCATCTTAATTGCTTTATGAAAATGCCAAGTTTATTATTTGCCATTCACTAGAACAAAAACTACAAGTGTTTTAGTAAAAGCAGATGCCATTACTTTAAGCAAGATATGTCATATTTTAAAACGCGTTTTACTCTAAATGTGTTTTTTTTAATGCTCAAGCGAGACCAGCGATAGCTAAAAAAGTTTTGAAAATAATTAGCTAAAATATTTTGTATATGCTCTGTATAACAGTAGAAGTGTTTTAGAAGTCTTTCAGATTTTTCAATACTGTTTTATTGCAAAATTTACAGTCCCTTCTGTTAATATAATTACTTTTATTTTAAGCAATTTCATATAATAACTAAGATAAAGTGCTCCAGTTTTTGTAAAAATTAAAATATTTCTTATCCTAATGGTCATTGCAAAAATTAATAACATAGCAACACATCAGAATTGAAAAAGTGAAAATTTGTTCATAAACTTTTTGCCTAGAATGGGACCAATTTTTCCTCATTTTAGTAATAATAATTTCTTTTTCATTTCTTAATTTTAGCATTTTTTTTCTTAAAATATACTAAACAAATCTAAAAATCACAAAAACTCCCATACCTTCATTTAAAAAAAAAAGGTTTCGCAAATAGTCGGATACCTTAATAACAAAATTAACAACAGTCGGATACCTTAATAACAAATATAACAATGCAATTTTAATGGTTACTAATAACCCTTTATGATGAACAAAAGTAATATCAAGCTAATACGAATATCTTGCTAAAAGTATCTGCATAATTTAATCTCGGCATTAAGCGGTTAAAAAAACACGTGGCTTACTTCAATAAAATATAAAATGATAAATAATATAATGTTCTTTTTTTTAAAAAATATATTTCATATAAAAATGTAACAACATTTCTTTTTAAGTTCAAATAAATGTAAGTATTATTAAACGTCATCTTTCTAGCTCTTTTTCTGAATAGTTGTAGAAATACTTTAAAAAATTTATTATTTTTTGTAAGAAGTCCTCTAAGACAAGCTTTATTTCTCTTTCTGTCTCAATAATGTTTGTCACACAGAATTTGCTGCTTTAAATTTTATGATAGCTCCAATCTGTAAGAGTAAAATAAATAGAATCAAACTGGTAAAAACAAACAAACAAACAGAGAACTGTTTTAAATGCATTCCGACCTAACCGATAACTCGTAACTGGTGACAGCAAACGTAAGAATAATTTTCCAATAGCGCTTATCTGAAAACTTCTCTCAGCTACTTTTTTCCCGTTTTGCTTCAAAATGGTTTTCTGAGACGTTTGTTGTTTACGAATGTCTGCCTTGATATAAAAACACTTGGAGCATTGAAACAACCTCCTTCTATCTTCTTTTCACCTGATTTGTTTGAAGGAGTCGAAAAATGTAACTTGCAATGTCTCGCCTTTTCTTTAGCGATTTTCTGAAATTCAGATTCTATTCAGACGCCAACACGCTGCCTGGGAAATGTATCTGCGTTCACAACACAAGTGGTGTGATTTCGAACATGAGGCACAAAAGTTTTTTTTTTTATTAGCCACGCATTTATTCTGAAGCGTATCCTTATCAACAACTTCTATTTCGGTACTAGAAAGAAGGAGGCTTGGAAAGATTTCTGAGAAGTATCAGAAAAAGGACATGAAAGTATCTTTTTTGTAGTTCATTTTATTTTTCTTCTTAAAATTAGAATAGTGGTTAAAATTTTTGAAAGTAAGTTATGAATATTTTAATTTTCTCAAAGAATTAGGAAACATTTTATATATAAAGTCGACTTTCGCTAATTCAAACCTTCTATAATACGAACCTCTTGCTAAATCGAAGTATATTTTCAGCCCCTAGAAAAACTCTTGATATTTCTGACTAAACAATACGTTTTGGTGTACTCAACATTTCGTAGTAAAATCTGTGTCTGGATGGAATAGAACACGCGATAATTCGAAGTGATCTAATAAATCTCTGGAGAATTCCAACATTCTTGAAAATTCTCTATAACTGAGGTTTTCTTCAAGCCAAATTGGCCCTTTAAACTAGAACAGTAGTCTTCAAATTGTGTTCCACGGAACCCTGGGGCTCCACAAGATATACCGATGGATGCCACGAGTCACAGTAAAAAGTTTGAGAAGAAATAAATGTGTATGCAAAATGTATTCACGTTCTCTATGAAGTTTGTATAGTTACAAGTATCTAAAGCTCATCCTGTTTAATAAAACTGAACATTTTATATTTATGTAACTTTTTTGCACCACTTTTTAAACTTGTATTATAATATAATAAAAGAATATTAAAACGTTTTTTATCTTCATATACATATTTCCTACTAAATTGTAAATATTCTGTAGTTAAGTATCTCGGGCTACATGATATAATGCTATGCTCATTATTTAGCAAATTGTTTTGCAAAAGTAAATAGTTTTCTAATGGAAAATACACTGTTTACATTTGTAGAGAGAGAGAGAGAGAGATAACAACACCTATATATATATATAATGAAGGAAAGGGGAAATCATATTAACAGAATTGATGTTAAAATATAAATTTAAACAAGAACAGCTTCTAAATTTCAGGTTGCAAGTTCCTACAAATTACCCCGGATTTTTCTCACACAGCTATAAATATTTTAAGGCCATTCAGTATTTAAGTATTTTTCAGGTATTTAAGTGAAATATATTTCTCAACGCAAGTGGCTACAAAAACAAATTAGCAAATGTAATCTGATTGCATTTAATCTCAATAGACCTAGACTTCAACAATTTGTGCAAAAAATACTAGCACATACCCCAGTTATTAAATGTAATGAAAAGGTAGGTGACACTTGAATCACAAAATAATATTATTAAAGAGTAAATTATATTAAAAAATTAGCTTAGAATGTTTTAATAATAAATGCAATACTTATTTTAATTCCCTCTGCATAAATTACTTATAGCATGTTGATCTACTTTAAATATTATTTTGAGATATATTCTTCGAAGTATGTGTATGGAATGGGATTCCATGAAAACACTTCCTTGTTGTAGGAGTTCAACGAAAGAACTTTCAAAATCTAGTGATTCCGTAAGTTGAAGAATTTTGAAGACAACTGAGCTAGAACAACGCCTCAGCGAAAATTAACGCGACTTCCAAATAGTATGTAAATAGTCAGAGTTATAGCTTAAAATATAGAAGGGAATAGAAAATAGTAGAGCAGAGGACGATATTGCTGCATTAATTCGTTCCTAAATTACATTTACGTTGCTATAGTTAGTAGGATTTTTCTTTGGAAAATTAGGGTAGTTGCTTCTCCTTTCATATACGTGAAATACATTCTTACCCTTTAACTTGTCTTGTCGGCTATCGGCGTAATCATTTCTAACCTTTAAATTCATAAAAGTAAATTATACTCCTAATACCTATATGTAATTAATTCTTGCACGATTTAATGGCTCTCCATCCATGCTGCGTTAGAGTTCTCCCGGTAACACCAACAATCAACGAGGTCTTCACCTCAACCGACCTGAGAAGGAGGTACCACACAACAGTGGTGATGATCATGAACACGAGGCCGGCGTGTCATGAGTTCGAGTTTAAAAGCCACTGAAGTTCCGCCGTGTAGAGAGATTGATGCACATTACTGTCGTGGCTCAATGTCTTAACGTTCATGGGGTGAGGAAGTTCAAAAAATAAAGTGTGCTAGCTCCGTGTCGTTTCGACTCAGGTTCAAAATTAATAGATTCGTCACCAACAACACTCGTATTGCTTTATAACATGGCGTAAATAAAAACTCACACACCCTAAAGAAGTTATTCGAATATATATACTCGTGTTGTGATTGATTATCATTTTTATCATTCTTGACACCAGAGGTAAATAAATCTAAGTTAATGCGAGAATAAATGTAATGTAATGAAATATATTTAAAAACAGACTTAAATTTTAAAACATTATTTATAAGTCAATTTATACATTTAGTTATCGTCACAATTTGTTTCATTTATTTTGGGTGTGCAAAATATTATTCAGATGTGTGTGTTTTTGAAGAAAATAATAGGCTTGGGGATAAGATTTTAAAACACGAAATAATACGAACTGAATGATAATAAATTTTTAACGTCATAAAATCCTCTGTTGAGTATCAAAATAGCTAACATAATATGCATATATATATATATATATATATATATATATATATATTTCTATGCAAATATTTCAGTATTTCCATTTTCAAAAACTATAATCCCTCGAAGATCTTACCAAAACAAAAGTTACTTTAATACGATTTACATGAGAGAGCAGACGGCACATAAGCTATAAATATTGATTCTTATAAATATAAATATCTTTTTTCTGTCTAATACAGAAGAATGAAACTATATTGATACTTTATTATTTTTATTTAATCTCCAACCATCGAAGAAAAAAATATTATCTTTATACATTACAAAAAAAGTTTGTTTTTTTAAATAAGCATTGGAATAAGACAGTTCAAAAAGTTCTCTTCTCTTGAAATTTTTTAAAAACAAATACCATTTTTCTTCTCAGTCCAAGAAAAGTCTAACTTGCAACAGCAGTGTTTCGGTTGATATCAAATTTGGGGGGTAACTTCCTTCAACCCCCTGAGGGGGAAGAGTGAAGAAGCAAAACTCCCGTTCTTTTCATATGCTTTGGCAGTCTTTCAATAACACATAAGCGCACTGAGAATTCTGTCGTGCTTCAGTAGAATAAAAAATACCCGCTTCCAGAAGTATAAAATCAATGGAATGTATATGGGATTTCTGACATTGAATGTTTTTTCAATAGAAACACACGGAAAGAAATGTTCAATATCTTTCACTCTAAACAAAGCGTTAAAATTATTGCCTTCAAACTGAGATGTCGGGAAAATTCCAATCCTTTCAGGGTAACGCCTTTTTCAGGTAATATTTTTATCGACTTAAAGACGCATAATTCATTTGTTACCTTATGAATGACTAGTTTTTTTAAGTAAAATGCGCGTTTCTATGAAACCATTTTGAATGGTTTATAGCTAATGCAATAAATTCTACACATAAACTTCTGTTTATTCTATGATTCAATAATTTTTTTTGTTGCTATTTCTTTGATAAAGTTCTAGAAGTTCATTGTATAAAAAGTGACATTTTCAAGAGGGTAAAATATCTCATTTCATCGGATTTGCAATTTCTTGGCCAGAATTAAAAATTATTTGGAATGAGTTCACAATATTTTTTTTTTTTGAAATTTGAATTAAAATATCGTTGAATATTAGATTCATATAGAAGTAAATCAAATTTATAATGAGGGGGGGGGGCGGTACCATCTGTTTGCCAAGGGGTGGGTCAATCCTCGTTGTACAAATTATGCATTAAATATTCATTGCTCAATTTCTAAAACTGTAACTTATATGCATCTTGTAGCTCTATTTATTTGTTCTTTTTGTGGCAAAATTTGTTTTTGGCGCTTCTCTCCGGCTAAATTCATCGCTGAAGCTGCGTTGTACAACACTCCATTAAGGGTTTTTTCAGATTTTCATAAAACTGAAAATTTATTCCATATATTGTTGAAAAGTAATCGTATGAGACAACGCCTTTCAACAAAGACAACGAATACAGTGCAGGCAATCGTTGCGATATTTTTCCACAAGAGCTTGCAATAATTAACTATCGCAATCATAATGGTGATGTTTTCTGAAATGAAGCAGAGTGTGTATTACCACATGAACCAAATGGCAAGTTATCTTGAACGTTGGCATTGTTGCAATAGTACGTAATAAATGTATTACAATGCCACGAAAAAATTTTCGTATAGAAAGAGAGATGAGGTTCATGCAGATATTTCTCTTTCTTAATATGTTTTCCAAAATCTCGTTTTAAGTACAATTGCATAAATAAAAAAAAATGATAAAATATTTTAGGTGATATGGTACCATCTTCACAATTTTTTTTTTATTTTTAATATTTGATATTTGATTTAATTTTATTTTATAAAGGTTAATATGTAATAATAATTCCATTCAAAAATTTTTCAATTTGTTGCAAAATGTTTGTAAAATCTAAATTTTTTGAACTTCTTTAAACATTTTTTTAAAATCCTATGGCTTTTTTAAATATGTCTCTTTTCTTTCAAAGATTTTTTTACAAGTATCTTATAATGTACTACATAAAAATGTGCATGGGTTTTCTTGTGCTCCTCTTTAATTTTTTATTAATTTTATTTTATAGTTAAACCTCCAAAAAATTGCAAAAAAACATTAATTTTGATTTTGAAATTTTTCAGAAAGAGCACTAAACATGTTAGAGCTAATTCCATGCACAGTTTTTACAAAACATACATTTCAGAACATGTATAAAAAATTTCAAACTCATACTTCAAAAAACGAAAAAGCTTTATTGTTTTGAATAACAGTATATGTACAAAAATTCAACATGGAAAATATGACTTTGAAGTTTTCATACCATGAATAGCATAATATAATATACTTCGAATAGTCTGAAACTTTTATGAAATGTTAATTAGCTTATTTAAAACTGCTAACCATAAAAAATTTCACAAGTGTAGAACAATTAAACAGTATACTTAAATAATGAATATATAGAAGTAAATGAAAAGAATGATAGATTAATATTTCATAAAATTTTATCTTAATAATTATAAAAACAAGATATCAGTCATTGGCATGGCCAAGTAATATTAGCGCGTTTTTCCCATGTAGTATTTTACAATAATGCAACTAATGAACTTTTTACTAACAGAAAGTAGTGTGTACTGTACCACTCCTCTAAATGTATTACTATTGAGCTGAAAGGAAATAATGACACAAATCTGTATCAGTACTATAAAAAAGCAAACAGGAAAATTGGTAGGAAAACTATGGGAAAAATTAAATATGATTCGGCTCATCTAGGGCGCAAATGCGACCAAATGCCGAAAACCCGAGGTCAATTGGTTGCTTATTGGCTGTGAAAAAGGTACGACAAAATATGGAAAGAAGACAAAGGCGAAATTTGCGTCCTAATAGCGCTTTTATTCCACTACGTGAAAAACACGCTAAAATAGATACACACACTTCACAGCTAATCCCATGCTCAGAGTTAATGCACAACATGTACAAAAGATGTTTAGTCCTTTTTTTTTTATTTCCATGATTTTAAAAGCGTATGTTTAATATCGTACACGAAAGAAAGCAAAATCCAATAACAATTTATAAGTAAAATATATCAAAATCTAAGAACTGTATACGTGCATTTGCTTAAATAATATCTTAAAGTATTTTAATAATAAAAGTGTTGAATTTCACACACATGGGATATAAAAATATCCCCAAAAACAAGTATATAAAAATGGGAGAGTTTTTCTATTCTTGAGAATTAAATTCTTAATTATCTGAGTTTTCAAAATTAGATTTAGTATTTGTGCTTTGGGAGAATCCATTTTGAAGTTTTAATTTCAGTCATAATAATATCATAAAAAGCACGCACAACTTTTAAATCTTGACCAAATCCATTTGCTCTTCAATAAACAATTCAGAAACTAGAATTTTTACGTGAATTGCACAATTCTTCCTTGAAATGATTTGTTACTGTATTTATAATGTTAATCTTATTGATGCGCAGTAGAAAAATAATTAATTTATTTTTTATCAGGCTCGTTTCTAGCAGATAATCTGAAATGTGAGCGTAGTAGTTGCTGTCCAGTATCAAACAGTGCTCCATAACTTGATAAAAAATACAGGTAAAGCTTTGAAATTTTTCAGGTATATTTTATAAAGATTCGGGGTATCAGATAAGCTAATAAAAAATTTCGACAGGTTGATGATTTTTAGGGTACCATATCGGCCTAATATAAAATCTGTGTTGATAAATCTCTCATATCCTGATAATCCAATTAAATTTCACTCTTTTCGAATGAAGATTGTTTTATATTTTAGAGCACAAAAGTCTTCTACCAAATCTTTCTATTTAAAATTTTCATGATATAAATTTTCTCTTAGTTTTCTTCCATAATAATAAGCAAGTCACGTCTAGAATGTCATTCAAATTTTTTCTGCAAAAAATTTGTTACAACCTATGTATTAAATCGTTGACTATTTTCACCAAAAAAATGGCGTCGCCAATTGATAAGATTTTGCGAAAGGCCATCATTGTATTTATTGTTTCATAACATACACAGGAACAGTTTTCTAACATTGACTGCATATCGCGGCTTTTTGCGAAGTGTTTTGAAGAAATTGGTTAAGGTATGTTGCGTATAAGTACCAGTATTTATTGTACCCAAATTAAATCTTTTGCTTTCAAGGACTCTAGAGGTTCACAAGAAAAAGATAATTCTAGTAAAAAAATAGTCTAGTATTTTTATCACAATTTACCATAGATTTTTTTTTTTTTATATAAATAAAAGATTATTATAATTCTTAAAACACAAACAAGCTCTTGTTTGAAGCAGAATATTCTAAATATTGAATGTACTTTGGCAAGTGAACTAAAAAGAACAACAAAAAAAAATACTAGCACAAGTGTAGTTCACTTCTTACAAAATGCTTAGTTGTGAGGGAGAGACAGTTATACTTTTCCTTAAGCATAATTTAACTTAAATTATTTTCCTTGGTGGTTTCACTCATAATTAAAACTATACAATTAAATCTTAAAAACCTTAAAAATATTTAATCAGGCAAGTAAAGTCTTTCAAAAACTGTTGCTCAACTCTTTAAAACATAAACAGCAATTTTTGAAAAAAAATTCACTATTTGAACATTATCATAGGTATACCCAGCGTACTAGAAAGATTTTTATAAGATGTTATAAATACAGTGGTGGCAAAAAGTCCTGAACACACTAATTTTTCAGCGTAACTTTTGTGTTTGACTTCATTTTTCGTTGTGAAATTATCTCACTATCTTAAATATTGTTATTGATTGTAATGTATTTTTGCATGCTGATTTCAAATCTGTTTGTAGATTTCATCTAAAGTAAATAGTCTCATTGATATGTTGAAAAAACCTTGACAAAAAAGCACAAGTTCACTGTAAGAATGAGTGAGTGTGTTTTCCACCAATGAAATGCGCCGTTATTTCAACCAATCAGAGATCAGTAGCGTTAAAGGGTTGAAAGAAAAAGGTGAAACGTGGTTTATTGTATTGCATGCAGTTGTGTGTGTTGTGTGTGTGTGTGTGTGTGTGGTGTGTGTGTGTGTGTGTGTGGTGTGTGTGTGTGTGTGTGTGTGTGTGTGCTTGTGGAAAGTAGTGTATTGAAAGCAATTTGAAGTGCGTTTGTGGAAAATATTGGAATTATGGCTAAATTTTCATATCTGCCTGAGAATAAAAGGTACAAAATAATACATTTGAAGGAAGAAGGTTATTCTATGCGCCAAATTGCTGCTAAAGTACCATGTGGCCTTTCTACTGTTGTGAGAACTTTGAAAAGATTTTCTGAAACAAATTTTATTGCGAACAGGGGGCGATCAGGATGACCAAGAAAAACATCTTTACGTGAAGACAGGTTATTGCACAGAATTTCACTTTCAAACAGAAAGCTTAATTCCTCGCAAATTTTGAAACAATGAACTTTGACATCAAATGTGAGTGTGTGCCCAAGAACTGTTAGAGGAAGACTGCTGGAAATTGGGTTACGAGGCTGTAAAGAGCGCCCAAAACCATTACTGACTGAATTTCAACGAAAGAGGCGATTGACGTGGGCAAGGGCATATTCATTATGGTCTATTAAAGACTTGGAAAAGGTAATATTTAGTAACGAGGAGTCAGTTTTGTATTTCTGGCAACCAAATAAGTGCCTATGTAAGATGACGCACTCATGAGGAATTCTGCCCTCAGTGTCTGAAGCCCACAGTAAAGTACCCGACAAAAGTGATGGTATGGGGTTGCATGTCTTCTCATGGTGTTGGAAGACTTCACATCGTTAGCGGAAAAGTGAAAGCCATGGATTACATTGAAATATTACAAAATAAATTGCTACCAACTGCGAGAGATCTTTTGGGAATCAGTCATGGATTTTTCAGGACGATAACGCCCCTTGTCATCGTGAAAGGTAGTCCAGAAATGGTTGAAAGACCATACTGTGAATAAAATGAACTGGCCAGGACAGTCTCCCGACCTTAATCCGACAGAGAACTTATGGTTTAAAATTAGTTATGAAATTTCAATGGAAAAACCTTCAAACAAACGTGAATTAATTGAAGCTTTAATATTTTCCTTCAACCATATTGTCACGAAAAATCTTCTTTTGAAATTGGTGCATTCTATGCCAAAAAGCTGTAGAGTCGTAATTAAAGCAAACGGCTGGCCCATAAAATATTGATTTTCTAACATGTGACAACAATGTAATTTTCAAAATGGTTATTAAATATACCGTATTTGTCAATTTTCGTGTTATTTTTCTTTGCATATTATGTTATTCTATATTGTTTTATTTTGCACATATTTCACAATATTGTGTTCAGGCAGCTTTACTACAAAAAATATTTTAGTCATTGAGAAACTAGTAGTAGATTTGAAATCAGCATAAAAAATACATTAAAATCAATAACAATATTTAAGATAGTGCGATAATTTCACAACGAAAAATGAAGTCAAACACAAAAAATACGCTAAAAAATGAGTGTGTTCAGGACTTTTTGCCACCACTGTATAATAAAACACAATTTTTTAAATAGGGCAGTACGATTTCAAAATACCTCGATCAAACTGATTTTCAATAAAAGCTGTTACAAAAATTTTCGAAACGTAATCAATTTTAACCATTTTTATTATTTTAAAAATGATTTAATCATTATTGGTCACCTACAAATAATACTGTTTATTGTTTATTTGCAAACTCTTTCCGTCAAATTTAGTTTTAGATTTTTCCACACGTATAAAAAACGCATTTCACTTAAAATTACATATATATATATATATATATATATATATATATACAGAATACAGAAAGACAGATACTTTTATACAGAAAGATTTTTGTAAAGAAAATTTTATGTATACTAGCTGTCCTAAGTCAGTAATGTTGATAATACTGAAGCATCCATTCTTTTATATTTTACTGTGTTATTTCAATCTTTCATATCTCCTTCTAAATTCTGTTGTCTTGTTATCTAGCAATTGATATTCTTTTAAGTATTAATCATGTAATTCATCTCTCTCTTGTAGAGAAATTTTGAATATATATATATATATATATATATAGGATTATGTGTCTCAAACGCTTTAAAAACATTTATAAAAGCTTTCCTCTTGCAAATTATATAAATTTTTCTTTACTAAACTATAAGCTGTGCATTACTATTTAGGCAGACGAGATTAAATAGCGAAAGCACTTTTTTTCGTTGCAAAAAAAAAAAAAAATTAGCCCCTTTTTTTTAGCCGAAGTAATTTCCCATTATAAAAATAATCATTCCATGTTTTTACTAGAACCGAGCTAATTGCAAAAACTATATTCCAATATTTTTATGAAAGAATTTTTTAAAGTAAAAAAAAAAAAAAACATTAATCTTCTACTCATTAAACACAAGTTGATTTTTTACATAAAGCTGCCCATGAAAACTGTAAATCTATAAAAAGAATTATATGTATGTAAGATTAAGTTACAAACAAAAAAATTTTATTTAATACATAAAAGATTAGATTTTATACTATTAATCCAATATTATAAGTTGTGTGTATTTTAATCTTTAGGTCATATTCGTAGCCGCATTGCATTATCCTTTAATAATACCTAAGATGTTAAAATCCCGCTACATAATTTTCAACAACACAAAAGATTAAAAAAAAAGTAATTTTATTTAGTTTAAAAGCAAAAATTACAGTGCTCAGCAGGAAGTGTATTTTAAAAAACCAAATCAACTATTTAAACCATGGTATTAAAATCACTATTATACTTCTTTTGGCTTTAAGAAAATGTTACTTTATGACAGAGTTTAATTTATTTTAGACAAAAGTACTATAATTAGATAATACATATTTTCCTACTCCCTTTGGCATTAAACTCCTTAAACTTAATAAGGAAAATATCTGTTAGAAAATATCAACTATTTTGCATGGATTGTTATTATTAACATTTTATATAGTTTGGGTTACACAGCTTGCTATTAAAGAATCATTATGAAAGCTTAAAAATGTGCTCAGGAAAAATATTTCCAGAATGCTTATATAATAAATGATAAAAGACTATTATCCTGCAAAAAAAAATATATTGCAAATTTCAATATATATATTTATGCGTTTTTTATCAGTTAAAATAACTTTTTTATTCTAAGAGCTTTGAATACAATTTTTTCTATAAGAAAAGAAAACACATTTTTTTATAAAAAGCGTACTATTATAAATTTGTAAAAGAGTCTTATTACTATAAACCTTTTATTATCTAATATGCCTTTGAAACCGCTGAAGAATTTGGTGTTACAAAATTTTTGATACGTTTTTATAAGTATGTTGTTTTTAGAAAAAAGTTATTAAAATACGCTATTGTTTTCTTTTGAATCTCGGTTTGTTCCTTCATTTTCTTGCCTGGAAAGCGATGGATGATATTTTATAACTAAAAACGTAATTAAAAAATGTATTTATCAAACTTATACGCATTTTATAAAAGCAGTTTTAAACAATGATGATTATTGTAGATGTAAAAATAATGTTACAATTTTTTGTATAAAATAGTGTAAATATTTTTTTTTACTCTAGTTAGACTCCTTGTGTATCAACAAGTATAATACAAGGCTTACAAACGCAAGTCAATACTCAATCAATAGTGATAGGAAGTTTCAAGTAGAGGGATACAGGTAAAAATTGGAATCAAAAGGTAAAAAGAAACACACACACACACAAGAATGGATGCAAATACAATAAACACAAAACAAAATATAAGATTACTCACATGCAAAACTGGAGATATTCAGTAATTAAAATTATACAATGATGAAGGTTCGGAAACACATGTGTGATCAGAATAAGATTTTCAAAATACAAATGTATAAAACATACATATACACACAAATACCTATATACTTATACACACAGACATATATATACGCACTTGCAAATATACACATATACATACACGTACAGAAAATGTTAGCAAACATTCAAAAAATTACAATCTAAACAATGCGGGAAAAAATGCTATTAATATATACACAAAACGATGTAAAAGAATATTTGCTCTGAACAAAGGCAGAGAAAGGAGGAGGCCACGCTATATTGTTCTTTTGTAGGCTATTAATGAGATAATTTATATTTGAATGGGTAATACGTTTATATTAATCTATGCTGTCTTATTTTATGTTAAAAATTGTAGTATTCGCAAGCAACGCCGTTCCTTACTGAAATCTTGGCGATAGAGACAAATTGGTATCATTTTTGGCGATTATGTTGGCTAGTTCGGGACCCTATGGATTCTTCTGTAAATCAGTGGAGAGATTTCCGAATTTCACGGTCTTGACGCAAGCGGATTGTTCTCGAAAGATCCGTGAGGCCTATAAATAGGAAATAGCTTGCCGAAACTGAGTTAGTATTGTTTTGACCATCGATTAGTAGTCTTCCCTTGACCACTGAAGAGTCAACCAGTGATTAGTGATTACTTCGGTTGCTTAGAACGAGCGATTGCTTGTGAATAATCGTTTACATACTTGTATTTTAGACAATGATAGTTGTGTTTGAGCACTGTTAAAGGAGTGAAAATCTAAAATTCAGCAAATTTTGCTGTGTATTTTGTATTATTTTTTGGCAATAAATTTCTATCACTCCTAAAGAACTGTTTTGTTCTTTGTGACTGATTTGCATAAAATCCTGGATACCCGATCTACATAAGAATAATAATGATAGCCTCTTTTTAAAAACGATAATATTAAAAAATCTTATGGAAATCCATCTTTAAAACCATATTTACGCTTTTAATTTTTCGTATTAACTTTAGTTTTCGGAATTAAAGTAATTGTTGTACATAGATAATCATATTCAAGATTAGTTACATTAAATTAATAATAAACATATTTTCGATCTGTGCAATGAGTATAAACAACGTTATATGAATTAAGAATAGTGAAGGTGTTTTTCGTCTAATCAAGGCTAATATCTCGGAAAAATTCAGTTGCTTATTCCAATGAGTGAGATCAAAAGCCTTTTTTGAAGTAAACAACATGTAATCTACATATTTGTTCGGGAAGTAAATTAATATTCGTTTATTTATAAGAATGTGATTTGTTTTTAATGACGTTCGGGAAAGAGACAAAAGAGTTAGATTATTTTCTAGATGAATAAATTTGGTGATCTATCTTATGGATTATTTCTTATAACTTATTTTTTATACCAACTTCAACACAATAATGACATTAGTTATGTGCTGACTAGATTTGAAACGTATTCGTTTGGATTTCTTAATTAAACTACACGAATTTATTTTTAAATATAGTACTTTACCGAGGATAGGCCTAATAATTTGGAAAAATGCTATTCTCATTAGTGGCAAGAGGAAATAAGTAGAATTACAATAGAACTTCCACTATTTTGAAAAAGGAAACAAAAAATTATGGTTTATTTCATTTGAACAGTAATTCAATAACAGCCTAATTATCCGGGATTCTACTATGTATCACACAGAGATTTCAGCATTCCACTATATATCACAAAAGGATTTCATCATTCTACTATGTATCACACAGAGAGTTCATCATTTTACTATGTATCACAGATGGAATTCAGCACTATCCATCATGACCACGCATTGGGTTGTGTTGAATTTGTTCTTATTAATACTCCAGACTTATTAAAAATATACCATTATCAAAAACACTTTGTTTACTTTGTTAATAACACAGATGAATTCCGCTGGCAGAAACTTTTAAAGGGGGAGCAACTTGGTGATTATTAGTTAAGACAATTTAGTTAACGTCGCTTGTATGACGAATAAAATTGTTTCTGAAAAATCAAACCCAGAAATATGCTTTACGTCCGTCAACCCTAATTCTAATGTGAATTTGGATTCAAAAGTTCTGACAATAAGATTGAAACTTTCGTAGCTATCTGAAAAGCTTTAACCAAGTATTATAACTAGTGCAAATATTATAGTTTTTCTGATACAGATTCAAAAACACACTTATTACAAATGCTAAATTACTTTCCATCCAGCATAGCGTCAAGCATTAAATAATTACAATAACTTCTCCAGTTGCTGCAAAAAATACGAATATTGCTGTTCCAGTATGAATTTACAGTTGCTGTGAAAGATACAAAAATACGACCATTCCAGCAGAAATGGGTCGAACACCCTAAAGTACTCATTTGAAATATTTAAGCTTGCCATACATGCAGTCAGCAACAAAAAGGAACTCAAACATTTCAAAGCTTCAGCAGTTTTAGACGTTGATTGGACATTTATGATTTTCTTATACAAACGATATTTTAATAGAGTTCCGTAATAAAATATTAGAAACAGCATATAATTTTAATCGAATAAATGTTCAATGCTGTCATGGCATAGTTAGAAAACTGTCTCAAATTTTATAAGATATGGAACCAATCACAGCCTTCACTTGCTTATTATATTCATATAAAAGATAAATGGAACACTGCTTATTAATTCTTCAAGTTTTATAAATTTTATTATAGCGCGCTTGTACATTTCTGAATATATTAAATAACTTTTCATAAAGGTTTTAGATAACTTCTATATATATTTTAGCATGGTGGGCTCGCTATAATTTTTATTCGACTGCATTGACATCAAAGCTCAAGCATAAAAATACAACTTAATTGTAAAACGCTCCAAATCTCGAAGAGTCATTAAAATGGAGAGTTGATTTTGTCCCTTATCAATTCTCTACAACTTGTTAATGATTTTTTAAAAAAACTAACACATCCAACACAACATAAAATAAAATTGCCTCTTAAATTCTACTAATCAATCACTTTTCCTGGAACTAAAGTTACTATCACACACTTGAGATTACCTCAAGAAGAAAAAAAAGCAACGCGTGTTTCAACTTTCCGTTGAAATCCAACACTTTTATCTGCGCAAGATAAAAACCGTTTAGTGCGTTTTATCTGGAAAGTTTTCAACATTCTTTGTGACTAGCGTAGTGGACAGCCTTGGCAGCTGCAGTATCGATCTTACCTGAGTGTTCGGGCATTTCCTGTTTACTACCACGAGCAAGCTATTTAGGAAAAGCAATCATTTCTATTTTGGTACAAAGGCTGCAAAGTCAAGCTTTCGCGGTTGCATGGAATATATACTTTGAAAGTTTATGATACTCATAAAGTTTGATTCTTTTTCTGTGGATTTTAAATTGTGAAAATATTTTTTGATTTAGTTATTTTCCGGAAGGAGGAAGTAAAACGAGAGGATTCGGAGTTGATTATTTAATTTTCGTTTGTTTGGAATTTATATTGTGTGAAAGATCCAACACTTACTATAGTATAACTTGTTTTGAGAATTTTTTTTAATTTTTTTTTTTTATTTTTAAACAATTATTTTAAATTTTGTCTATTAATATTGTCCTGAACAAAAAAATTAGGAGTTTTTAAAAGGAAGTTATATAGAAACAAATCGAGAGAAATTAATACTCGATGCCTTAATGAAGTATATGGTGGTTACAATAAAACCATTA
>BMAO01016290.1:0-27166 GCA_019973975.1 Trichonephila clavata | reverse complement strand
CTTTATATTTTTCAAAATACTTTCTTCCTCCTGTGTATGTATTTTAATATGTGGCTGCCGTAGCCTAGGGGTCAACGTCATGGACTGGAGTGCCATGAGTTCGAGTTTATTACCGCTGAAGACCCAAGGCTAGTTGGTGTTCTAAACTCTAATACTGGCTTAAGAGACAAATCCTTCTTTCCCAAACCCAGTTTAGATATTAATCCCCATCCCAGTTACGTTACCCAATTCTTAAAAAACCATGGCCCATTTGTTTCTTATTTGCATCGTTTCAAATTAAAAGCTACACCCAATTGTCTTTGTGCTTCTGTGGGGGACGCTGACCATTATGTTTTCTCCTGTCCCTCTGACTAAAGATTTCCATTTGGTCTCTCCATCTCAAAATGCTAAAAAAGCCTGGTTCCAATCTATCGTTAAAAATCCCTCCATTCACACTAAACTAAAATCATGTATTAAAATTGGTTCTACAGTACGGGATCAGATTTCTTAGGGGGGTTTGGTCGGTACTCTTTTGTGGTCACACACAAGCGGGTTTTTTCCTCTACTCTTCCACAAACGTTTCCTGCCTTTTTTTTCTCACCCTCTTTTTTTCTTCTCTTAATCTCTAAACCCTATTTATACTTCACAATTTTTTGCAGCTTCCTGGTTCTTCGTTTACAATATTAGTATACTTTCAGGTTAATTTCCTTTTTTTTTTATTTTATTTTATTAATTTTTGTAGCAAAAAATGATATCTCCAATAAAATCCAATAATCTATCTCCCCCCCCCTTATTTTCTCTCTTTATTTATTTTTAACTGCTGCTATCTTTTTTTATGTTTCTTGAAAAAAAAAATGGATTAGGAGATCTGGAAAAAAAAAGTAATCCTCCTTTTGATGAATCATTTCCTTTTTCTGAAAACTGAAGAACCAAATGGTGGGAAAATATCAACAGGAAGTGGTGTGTCATCAACTGAAAATTTGATTCCAAAGAAACTATTTATTTTAATGTAATTATTTATGCTTCATGTTTTCTGTCTTTTTTTTCTTTTTTTTGGCTTTATGGTGCATTTGTTTTGTATATTTTTATTACTTATTTTGTATTTGTAAAAAAGTTGGAACTGTTTAAAAAGTATAAAATTTGAAATTTTTTTTTTTACAATAAAAACTGGATGTGAGGGTGGTTGTCTCCCGAGGGATCGGTTAAACTCTCTTCGGGTGAGCTCGGTTACTCTGGGCATTCATCATTATCATCGGGTACTTACGTATTAGACCATATTTTTGGTAATATTTCACTGCGTTTGCTTTCGAAGTTTCCAAATTTAATCATTTTTCACAACAGAATAAGAGAAGAATAATAAAAAAGAATTAACCAATTAAAGTAATATTATCTTCGAATGATTGTTGTCCTTAAACATGTGCGAGAAATGTTCAAACTGTGAAAAGTATTATAGCCACATTTTGTTTCAATTTCGATCAAAGTTAGTGTTATTGGAATTCTTTTATGTATAGTAGATAATCATAGAATGTACTTAAAAGCACTTTAACTTCTAATCTTAAGTGGACTTCTATTGGTTTTTATAAGCGAGTGAAAATTCTTTTTTCACATGAAACGAATAAAAATTTTCCATTAAGTAACAATGTTGCTCAAAAATGTTTGTGAAAAATTATGGTGCTCCCGAGTTAAGAAAACGCACACTTAATCCTTTTTATCAACATGTAAAAATAGCCTAAGAAGCAAGCGATACTAATGAAAGTTTACGCATATAACTAACTCTAAAAGTTAAAAAAAAAACTACTACCAAACGCAATAATTTTTGTTTTTTTAACTTACACGTGTGCATTAAATCTTAAAGGGCTCCAAATTTTTTTTAAATGAAGAGAAATTTTTTTAAACACTCTATTGTGTTGTTTTAACACAATATTCTCCAATTTCTGTTTTATCCGTATAAATTCTGGAACTAAATAAGAAATTCCGAAATCAAGTTGCCACAACATAACCACTAATTGTTTTGCTAATTTTTTTTTCTAAATTAATCTACCCCAATCCTTGTAAAGAATATCATGAAACACAAAGGAAGGTTTAATTAGGTATAATCTCTGCCGTAGTGTATCCTCTGTAATGGCTCCCAACTTGCACATGCAAAGAATTAAAAGTTCTAAGAAATACGCAAAAAAAGAGGCTGTCAAGAATCGCATATTTATTAAACATTTTTTTACCGTGGTACGTATGACTTGTGCTGGCAAGCAAGGATTTAGATATTTCGTGCTTGTACAAACTTAATAAAGAACATGAATCTATTTTGCATACACAACTTATAATTTTCATGTCAATTTTTTAACTCGCGGAATCCCTAGATTTGTTTCGTGGAACCTCAAAGTTTCGCGGAATACGGTTTCGATACCACTGGCTTAACGCATTTCGCAGTTAATGTGGCCGCGGTGGCCGAGTGGTCTAGGCATCGGATCATGGCTAGCGTGCCATGAGTTCGATCCTAGTACCACCAAAGATCCGCCGTGTAGGGGCGCGATGCACGTAAAATCTGTCGAGAGCTCAAACGTCCTCGGTGTGGTAGTTAGAAGAGGGGCTGCCAGCTCAGGTGTCGTCCGCGTCACTTAACCATGGTTCAAATTTACTCGGACAGTCGCCAAAAGCCCTCGTGTTGCTAATCAGTGCGACGTTAATATTCACTCACTCAAACCTGGTATGCTAGAGCTTTTTTGCGCTCCCCACCAGAGACGAAAGAATGAAAAAAAAATATTCGGACACCAAATGAATCTCTTTGAATTCTAGCAGTTTATGATAAATCGAGATACCAACTTTTGCCAAGAGGAGCTCTGAACCATCAATATCATCGCGCTTTAGACTGCAGAACTAGGGTTATTCTTTGAAGAATTAATTTTCAAAGCATTTGAAAACTTTTGTGCGTCAAGAGTTTCTTTTAATAACGTTTAATATATGGTCATCAATTTTTCAATTTTATTCTAAATTTTAATTCCCTTACGTTTGTTTCCCTTCCTTTTTATTTATTTTTGTCTCCTTTACGGTACAGTTTTTTTTTTTTTAATTGAAAATAAATTTCCAATGTGTTCCATTTCAATTTTAATTACGAATGTTTCTTAATATTGTGTATTTTAAATCTGTTGCAAGTAATTTTAGTTAATTCTTCTTAGTATAGATGGCGACACCATTCAGGTGTATCTTTATTTTCTGTCCTGTTTGGAAACCTAATTATAAGTGCTAAACTTCTGTTTCTTTTTCAATTTTATCAAAAATACTTGCATTTCGGCTTCATAATTATAATTTTTTTCTTCAAATTTCCTTTCTCATCATTGTGTTCTGTGTAAGCAGGGCTGATCCTAGGGCGTTGGCCGCCCGCGTGTAAAGATCTAATGTGTTGCCCCTCTAGAGACTTTTCAGATTTTGTCATATATTTAACGTTATAAATTCATGTATATGGAAAGAGTAAAACATTAACAAAAATGTTAATAAATTTGAAGAGCAAAACTTTTTTTTTTGGCCAGCTAATAGGTAAAACAATGACAACATTATAAGCAAACAGGAATATTACCTTTGAAATAAAAATAGATATTTTATATGTAGAAATATGAAACAGCAGTATTTACTCGGAAAATATAATCTAATAAAAAAAAGTACTAAAGCATAAATATCGTGAAACGAAAAGTATATAAATCAGTCTTTCTACAAAGACTATCTAATAAATAATTATAAAATTACTTTTTTGGCTTCTGAGAAGCAAATTTGTCAATACTTTTAGTGAAATCAATTTTTTCAGAGGTTTCGGATTTCATAGAAATGATAGCCAAATCTGAAAGCCTTGTCTCATATTATTTATCAAGTAATTTTAATAATAATTAATTTACTGAAACTTCTTTCATTAGAATCCACAGAACTAGGTAAGATTTAAAAAAAATTCTTATTACGAGAGCAAAATTTGGAGGGGGGGATGAGATAAATTTTTTACTATAATTTATAATATCGCAAATAGTTGTTTTTCCTGGAAAAGTATTTTTCAAGGTAGTTATTTCATTAAAGTTTTTATATCCTCTATATTTTTCAAAATACTTTCTTCCTCCTGTGTATGTATTTTAATATGTGGCTGCCGTAACCTAGGAGTCAACGTCATTGACTGGAGTGTCATGAGTTCGAGCCTATTACCGCTGAAGACCCAAGGCTAGTTGGTGTTCTAACTCTAATACTGGCTTAAGAGACAAATCCTTCTTTCCCAAACCCAGTTTAGATATTAATCCCCATTCCAGTTACGTTACCCAATTCTTAAAAAACCATGGCCCATTTGTTTCTTATTTGCATCGTTTCAAATTAAAAGCTACTCCCAATTGTCTTTGTGCTTCTGTGGGGGACGCTGACCATTATGTTTTCTCCTGTCCTCTGACTAAAGATTTCCATTTGGTCTCTCCATCTCAAAATGCTAAAAAAGCCTGGTTCCAATCTATCGTTAAAAATCCCTCCATTCACACTAAACTAAAATCATATATTATAATTGCCTCTACAGTCCGGGATCAGATTCCTTAGGGGGGTTTGGTCGGTACTCTTTTGTGGTCACACACAAGCGGTTTTTTCCTCTACTCTTCCACAAACGTTTCCTGCCTTTTTTTTTCTCACCCTCTTTTTTTTTTCTCTTAATCTCTAAACCCTATTTATACTTCACAATTTTTTGCAGCTTCCTGGTTCTTCGTTTACAATATTAGTATACTTTCAGGTTAATTTCCTTTTTTTTTATTTTTATTTTATTTTATTAATTTTTGTAGCAAAAAATGATATCTCCAATAAAATCCAATAATCTATCTCCCCCCCCCCTTATTTTCTCTCTTTATTTATTTTTAACTGCTGCTATCTTTTTTTATGTTTCTTGAAAAAAAAAATGGAGGAGGAGATCTGGAAAAAAAAAGTAATCCTCCTTTTGATGAATCATTTCCTTTTTCTGAAAACTGAAGAACCAAATGGTGGAAAAATATCAACAGGAAGTGGTGTGTCATCAACTGAAAATTTGATTCCAAAGAAACTATTTATTTTAATGTAATTATTTATGCTTCATGTTTTCTGTCTTTTTTTTTTTTTTTTTGGCTTTATGGTGCATTTGTTTTGTATATTTTTATTACTTATTTTGTATTTGTAAAAAAGTTGGAACTGTTTAAAAAGTATAAAATTTGAAATTTTTTTTTTTACAATAAAAACTGGATGTGAGGGTGGTTGTCTCCCGAGGGATCGGTTAAACTCTCTTCGGGTGAGCTCGGTTACTCTGGGCATTCATCATTATCATCGGGTACTTACGTATTAGAAAATATTTTTGGTAATATTTCACTGCGTTTGCTTTCGAAGTTTCCAAATTTAATCATTTTTCACAACAGAATAAGAGAAGAATAATAAAAAAGAATTAACCAATTAAAGTAATATTATCTTCGAATGATTGTTGTCCTTAAACATGTGCGAGAAATGTTCAAACTGTGAAAAGTATTATAGCCACATTTTGTTTCAATTTCGATCAAAGTTAGTGTTATTGGAATTCTTTTATGTATAGTAGATAATCATAGAATGTTCTTAAAAGCACTTTAACTTCTAATCTTAAGTGGACTTCTATTGGTTTTTATAAGCGAGTGAAAATTCTTTTTTCAACATGAAAGGAATAAAAATTTTCCATTAAGTAACAATGTTGCTCAGAAATGTTTGTGAAAAATTATGGTGCACCCGAGTTAAGAAAACGCACACTTAATCCTTTTTATCAACATGTAAAAATAGCCTAAGAAGCAAGCGATACTAATGAAAGTTTACGCATATAACTAACTCTAAAAGTTAAAAAAAAAAACTACTACCAAACGCAATAATTTTTGTTTTTTTAACTTACACGTGTGCATTAAATCTTAAAGGGCTCCAAATTTTTTTGTAACTGAAGAGAAATTTTTTGAAACACTCTATTGTGCTGTTTTAACACAAGATTCTCCAATTTCTGTTTTATCCGTATAAATTCTGGAACTAAATAAGAAATTCCGAAATCAAGTTGCCACAACATAACCACTAATTGTTTTGATAAATTTTTTTTTCTAAATTAATCTACCCCAATCCTTGTAAAGAATATCATGAAACACAAAGGAAGGTTTAATTAGGTATAATCTCTGCCATAGTGTATCCTCTGTAATGGCTCCCAACTTGCACATGCAAAGAATTAAAAGTTCTAAGAAATACGCAAAAAAAGAGGCTGTCAAGAATCGCATATTTATTAAACTTTTTTTTTTACCGTGGTACGTATGACTTGTGCTGGCAAGCAAGGATTTAGATAATTCGTGCTTGTACAAACTTAATAGAGGACATGAATCTATTTTGCATACACAACTTATAATTTTCATGTCAATTTTTTAACTCGCGGAATCCCTAGATTTGTTTCGTGGAACCTCAAAGTTTCGCGGAACACGGTTTCGATACCACTGGCTTAACGCATTTCGCAGTTAATGTGGCCGCGGTGGCCGTGTGGTCTAGGCATCGGATCATGGCTAGCGTGCCATGAGTTCGATCCTAGTACCACCAAAGTTCCGCCGTGTAGGAGCGCGATGCACGTAAAATCTGTCGAGAGCTCAAACGTCCTCGGTGTGGTAGTTAGAAGAGGGGCTGCCAGCTCAGGTGTCGTCCGCGTCACTTAAACATGGTTCAAATTTACTCGGACAGTCGCCAAAATCCCTCGTGTTGCTAATCAGTACGACGTTAATATTCTCTCACTCACTCAAACCTGGTATGCTAGAGCATTTTTGCGCTCCCCACCAGAGACGAAAGAATGAAAACAAAATATTCGGGCACCAAATGAATCTCTTTGAATTCTAGCAGTTTATGATAATTCGAGATACCAACTTTTGCCAAGAGGAGCTCTGAACCATCAATGTCATCGCGCTTTAGACTGCAGAACTAGGGTTATTCTTTGAAGAATTAATTTTCAAAGCATTTGAAAACTTTTTTGCGTCAAGAGTTTCTTTTAATAACGTTTAATATATGATCATCAATTTTTCAATTTTATTCTAAATTTTAATTCCCTTACGTTTGTTTCCCTTCCTTTTTATTTATTTTTGTCTCCTTTACGGTACAGTTTTTTTTTAATTGAAAATAAATTTCCAATGTGTTCCATTTCAATTTTAATTACGAATGTTTCTTAATATTGTGTATTTTAAATCTGTTGCAAGTAATTTTAGTTAATTCTTCTTAGTATAGATTTCGACACCATTCAGGTGTATCTTTATTTTCTGTCCTGTTTGGAAACCTAATTATAAGTGCTAAACTTCTGTTTCTTTTTCAATTTTATCAAAAATACTTGCATTTCGGCTTCATAATTATAATTTTTTTCTTCAAATTTCCTTTTTCATCATTGTGTTCTGTGTAAGCAGGGCTGATTCTAGGGCGTTGGCCGCCCGCGTGTAAAGATCTAATGTGTTGCCCCTCTAGAGACTTTTCAGATTTTGTCATATATTTAACGTTATAAATTCATGTATATGGAAAGAGTAAAACATTAACAAAAATGTAAATAAATTTGAAGAGCAAAACTTTATTTTTTGGCCAGCTAATAGGTAAAACAATGACAACATTATAAGCAAACAGGAATATTACCTTTGAAATAAAAATAGATATTTTATATGTAGAAATATGAAACAGCAGTATTTACTCGGAAAATATTATCTAATAAAAAAAAAGTACTAAAGCATAAATATCGTGAAACGAAAAGTATATAAATCAGTCTTTCTACAAGGACTATCTTATAAATAATTATAAAATTACTTTTTTGGCTTCTGAGAAGCAAATTTGTCAATACTTTTAGTGAAATCAATTTTTTCAGAGGTTTCGGATTTCATAGAAATGATAGCCAAATCTGAAAGCCTTGTCTCATATTATTTATCAAGTAATTTTAATAATATTTAATTTACTGAAACTTCTTTCATTAGAATCCACAGAACTAGGTAAGATTTTAAAAAAAATTCTTATTACGAGAGCAAAATTTGGAGGGGGGGATGAGATAAATTTTTTACTATAATTTATAATATCGCAAATAGTTGTTTTTCCTGGAAAAGTATTTTTCAAGGTAGTTATTTCATTAAAGGTTTTGTATCCTCTATATTTTTCAAAATACTTTCTTCCTCCTGTGTATGTATTTTAATATGTGGCTGCCGTAACCTAGGAGTCAACGTCATTGACTGGAGTGTCATGAGTTCGAGCCTATTACCGCTGAAGACCCAAGGCTAGTTGGTGTTCTAACTCTAATACTGGCTTAAGAGACAAATCCTTCTTTCCCAAACCCAGTTTAGATATTAATCCCCATTCCAGTTACGTTACCCAATTCTTAAAAAACCATGGCCCATTTGTTTGTTATTTGCATCGTTTCAAATTAAAAAGCTACTCCCAATTGTCTTTGTGCTTCTGTGGGGACGCTGACCATTATGTTTTCTCCTGTCCTCTGACTAAAGATTTCCATTTGGTCTCTCCATCTCAAAATGCTAAAAAAGCCTGGTTCCAATCTATCGTTAAAAATCCCTCCATTCACACTAAACTAAAATCATATATTATAATTGCCTCTACAGTCCGGGATCAGATTCCTTAGGGGGGTTTGGTCGGTACTCTTTTGTGGTCACACACAAGCGGTTTTTTCCTCTACTCTTCCACAAACGTTTCCTGCCTTTTTTTTCTCACCCTCTTTTTTTTCCTCTTAAACTCTAAACCCTATTTATACTTCACAATTTTTTGCAGCTTCCTGGTTCTTCGTTTACAATATTAGTATACTTTCAGGTTAATTTCCTTTTTTTTTATTTTTATTTTATTTTATTAATTTTTGTAGCAAAAAATGATATCTCCAATAAAATCCAATAATCTATCTCCTCCCCCCCCTTATTTTCTCTCTTTATTTATTTTTAACTGCTGCTATCTTTTTTTATGTTTCTTGAAAAAAAAATGGAGGAGGAGATCTGGAAAAAAAAAGTAATCCTCCTTTTGATGAATCATTTCCTTTTTCTGAAAACTGAAGAACCAAATGGTGGAAAAATATCAACAGGAAGTGGTGTGTCATCAACTGAAAATTTGATTCCAAAGAAACTATTTATTTTAATGTAATTATTTATGCTTCATGTTTTCTGTCTTTTTTTTTTTTTTTTGGCTTTATGGTGCATTTGTTTTGTATATTTTTATTACTTATTTTGTATTTGTAAAAAAGTTGGAACTGTTTAAAAAGTATAAAATTTGAAATTTTTTTTTTTACAATAAAAACTGGATGTGAGGGTGGTTGTCTCCCGAGGGATCGGTTAAACTCTCTTCGGGTGAGCTCGGTTACTCTGGGCATTCATCATTATCATCGGGTACTTACGTATTAGAAAATATTTTTGGTAATATTTCACTGCGTTTGCTTTCGAAGTTTCCAAATTTAATCATTTTTCACAACAGAATAAGAGAAGAATAATAAAAAAGAATTAACCAATTAAAGTAATATTATCTTCGAATGATTGTTGTCCTTAAACATGTGCGAGAAATGTTCAAACTGTGAAAAGTATTATAGCCACATTTTGTTTCAATTTCGATCAAAGTTAGTGTTATTGGAATTCTTTTATGTATAGTAGATAATCATAGAATGTTCTTAAAAGCACTTTAACTTCTAATCTTAAGTGGACTTCTATTGGTTTTTATAAGCGAGTGAAAATTCTTTTTCCACATGAAACGAATAAAAATTTTCCATTAAGTAACAATGTTGCTCAGAAATATTTGTGAAAAATTATGGTGCACCCGAGTTAAGAAAACGCACACTTAATCCTTTTTATCAACATGTAAAAATAGCCTAAGAAGCAAGCGATACTAATGAAAGTTTACGCATATAACTAACTCTAAAAGTTAAAAAAAAAACTACTACCAAACGCAATAATTTTTGTTTTTTTAACTTACACGTGTGCATTAAATCTTAAAGGGCTCCAAATTTTTTTGTAACTGAAGAGAAATTTTTTGAAACACTCTATTGTGCTGTTTTAACACAAGATTCTCCAATTTCTGTTTTATCCGTATAAATTCTGGAACTAAATAAGAAATTCCGAAATCAAGTTGCCACAACATAACCACTAATTGTTTTGATAAATTTTTTTTTCTAAATTAATCTACCCCAATCCTTGTAAAGAATATCATGAAACACAAAGGAAGGTTTAATTAGGTATAATCTCTGCCATAGTGTATCCTCTGTAATGGCTCCCAACTTGCACATGCAAAGAATTAAAAGTTCTAAGAAATACGCAAAAAAAGAGGCTGTCAAGAATCGCATATTTATTAAACTTTTTTTATTACCGTGGTACGTATGACTTGTGCTGGCAAGCAAGGATTTAGATATTCCGTGCTTGTACAAACTTAATAGAGAACATGAATCTATTTTGCATACACAACTTATAATTTTCATGTGAATTTTTTAACTCGCGGAATCCCTAGATTTGTTTCGTGGAACCTCAAAGTTTCGCGGAACACGGTTTCGATACCACTGGCTTAACGCATTTCGCAGTTAATGTGGCCGCGGTGGCCGAGTGGTCTAGGCATCGGATCATGGCTAGCGTGCCATGAGTTCGATCCTAGTACCACCAAAGATCCGCCGTGTAGGGACGCGATGCACGTAAAATCTGTCGAGAGCTCAAACGTCCTCGGTGTGGTAGTTAGAAGAGGGGCTGCCAGCTCAGGTGTCGCCCGCGTCACTTAACCATGGTTCAAATTTACTCGGACAGTCGCCAAAAGTCCTCGTGTTGCTAATCAGTGCGACGTTAATATTCACTCACTCAAACCTGGTATGCTAGAGCTTTTTTGCGCTCCCCACCAGAGACGAAAGAATGAAAAAAAAATATTCGGACACCAAATGAATCTCTTTGAATTCTAGCAGTTTATGATAAATCGAGATACCAACTTTTGCCAAGAGGAGCTCTGAACCATCAATATCATCGCGCTTTAGACTGCAGAACTAGGGTTATTCTTTGAAGAATTAATTTTCAAAGCATTTGAAAACTTTTGTGCGTCAAGAGTTTCTTTTAATAACGTTTAATATATGGTCATCAATTTATCAATTTTATTCTAAATTTTAATTCCCTTACGTTTGTTTCCCTTCCTTTTTATTTATTTTTGTCTCCTTTACGGTACAGTTTTTTTTTAATTGAAAATAAATTTCCAATGTGTTCCATTTCAATTTTAATTACGAATGTTTCTTAATATTGTGTATTTTAAATCTGTTGCAAGTAATTTTAGTTAATTCTTCTTAGTATAGATGGCGACACCATTCAGGTGTATCTTTATTTTCTGTCCTGTTTGGAAACCTAATTATAAGTGCTAAACTTCTGTTTCTTTTTCAATTTTATCAAAAATACTTGCATTTCGGCTTCATAATTATAATTTTTTTCTTCAAATTTCCTTTTTCATCATTGTGTTCTGTGTAAGCAGGGCTGATTCTAGGGCGTTGGCCGCCCGCGTGTAAAGATCTAATGTGTTGCCCCTCTAGAGACTTTTCAGATTTTGTCATATATTTAACGTTATGAATTCATGTATATGGAAAGCGTAAAACATTAACAAAAATGTAAATAAATTTGAAGAGCAAAATTTTATTTTTTGGACAGCTAATAGGTAAAACAATGACAAAATTATAAGCAAACAGGAATATTACCTTTGAAATAAAAATAGATATTTTATATGTAGAAATATGAAACAGCAGTATTTACTCGGAAAATATTATCTAATAAAAAAAAAAGTACTAAAGCATAAATATCGTGAAACAAAAAGTATATAAATCAGTCTTTCTACAAAGACTATCTAATAAATAATTATAAAATTACTTTTTTGGCTTCTGAGAAGCAAATTTGTCAATACTTTTAGTGAAATCAATTTTTTCAGAGGTTTCGGATTTCATAGAAATGATAGCCAAATCTGAAAGCCTTGTCTCATATTATTTGTCAAATAATTTTAATAATATTTAATTTACTGAGACTTCTTTCATTAGAATCCACAGAATTAGGTAAGATTTAAAAAAAAATTCTTATTACGAGAGCAAAATTTCGATAGGGGGATGAGATAAATTTTTTACTATAATTTATAATATCGCAAATAGTTGTTTTTCCTGGAAAAGTATTTTTCAAGTTAGTTATTTCATTAAAGTTTTTGTATCCTCCATATTTTTCAAAATACTTTCTTCCTCCTGTGTATGTATTTTAATATGTGGCTGCCGTAACCTAGGAGTCAACGTCATTGACTGGAGTGTCATGAGTTCGAGCCTATTACCGCTGAAGACCCAAGGCTAGTTGGTGTTCTAACTCTAATACTGGCTTAAGAGACAAATCCTTCTTTCCCAAACCCAGTTTAGATATTAATCCCCATCCCAGTTACGTTACCCAATTCTTACAAAACCATGGCCCATTTGTTTCTTATTTGCATCGTTTCAAATTAAAAGCTACTCCCAATTGTCTTTGTGCTTCTGTGGGGGACGCTGACCATTATGTTTTCTCCTGTCCTCTGACTAAAGATTTCCATTTGGTCTCTCCATCTCAAAATGCTAAAAAAGCCTGGTTCCAATCTATCGTTAAAAATCCCTCCATTCACACTAAACTAAAATCATATATTATAATTGCCTCTACAGTCCGGGATCAGATTCCTTAGGGGGGGTTTGGTCGGTACTCTTTTGTGGTCACACACAAGCGATTTTTTCCTCTACTCTTCCACAAACGTTTCCTGCCTTTTTTTTTCTCACCCTCTTTTTTTTTTCTCTTAATCTCTAAACCCTATGTATACTTCACAATTTTTTGGAGCTTCCTGGTTCTTCGTTTACAATATTAGTATACTTTCAGGTTAATTTCCTTTTTTTTAATTTTTATTTTATTTTATTAATTTTTGTAGCAAAAAATGATATCTCCAATAAAATCCAATAATCTATCTCATCCCCCCCCCTTATTTTCTCTCTTTATTTATTTTTAACTGCTGCTATCTTTTTTTATGTTTCTTGAAAAAAAAAATGGAGGAGGAGATCTGGAAAAAAAAGTAATCCTCCTTTTGATGAATCATTTCCTTTTTCTGAAAACTGAAGAACCAAATGGTGGAAAAATATCAACAGGAAGTGGTGTGTCATCAACTGAAAATTTGATTCCAAAGAAACTATTTATTTTAATGTAATTATTTATGCTTCATGTTTTCTGTCTTTTTTTTTTCTTTTTTTGGCTTTATGGTGCATTTGTTTTGTATATTTTTATTACTTATTTTGTATTTGTAAAAAAGTTAGAACTGTTTAAAAAGTATAAAATTTGAAATTTTTTTTTTTTTACAATAAAAACTGGATGTGAGGGTGGTTGTCTCCCGAGGGATCGGTTAAACTCTCTTCGGGTGAGCTCGGTTACTCTGGGCATTCATCATTATCATCGGGTACTTACGTATTAGAAAATATTTTTGGTAATATTTCACTGCGTTTGCTTTCGAAGTTTCCAAATTTAATCATTTTTCACAACAGAATAAGAGAAGAATAATAAAAAAGAATTAACCAATTAAAGTAATATTATCTTCGAATGATTGTTGTCCTTAAACATGTGCGAGAAATGTTCAAACTGTGAAAAGTATTATAGCCACCTTTTGTTTCAATTTCGATCAAAGTTAGTGTTATTGGAATTCTTTTATGTATAGTAGATAATCATAGAATGTTCTTAAAAGCACTTTAACTTCTAATCTTAAGTGGACTTCTATTGGTTTTTATAAGCGAGTGAAAATTCTTTTTTCAACATGAAAGGAATAAAAATTTTCCATTAAGTAACAATGTTGCTCAGAAATGTTTGTGAAAAATTATGGTGCACCCGAGTTAAGAAAACGCACACTTAATCCTTTTTATCAACATGTAAAAATAGCCTAAGAAGCAAGCGATACTAATGAAAGTTTACGCATATAACTAACTCTAAAAGTTAAAAAAAAACTACTACCAAACGCAATAATTTTTGTTTTTTTAACTTACACGTGTGCATTAAATCTTAAAGGGCTCCAAATTTTTTTTGTAACTGAAGAGAAATTTTTTGAAACACTCTATTGTGCTGTTTTAACACAAGATTCTCCAATTTCTGTTTTATCCGTATAAATTCTGGAACTAAATAAGAAATTCCGAAATCAAGTTGCCACAACATAACCACTAATTGTTTTGATAAATTTTTTTTTCTAAATTAATCTACCCCAATCCTTGTAAAGAATTTCATGAAACACAAAGGAAGGTTTAATTAGGTATAATCTCTGCCATAGTGTATCCTCTGTAATGGCTCCCAACTTGCACATGCAAAGAATTAAAAGTTCTAAGAAATACGCGAAAAAAGAGGCTGTCAAGAATCGCATATTTATTAAACTTTTTTTTTTACCGTGGTACGTATGACTTGTGCTGGCAAGCAAGGATTTAGATATTTCGTGCTTGTACAAACTTAATAGAGAACATGAATCTATTTTGCATACACAACTTATAATTTTCATGTGAATTTTTTAACTCGCGGAATCCCTAGATTTGTTTCGTGGAACCTCAAAGTTTCGCGGAACACGGTTTCGATACCACTGGCTTAACGCATTTCGCAGTTAATGTGGCAGCGGTGGCCGTGTGGTCTAGGCATCGGATCATGGCTAGCGTGCCATGAGTTCGATCCTAGTACCACCAAAGATCCGCCGTGTAGGGGCGCGATGCACGTAAATTCTGTCGAGAGCTCAAACGTCCTCGGTGTGGTAGTTAGAAGAGGGGCTGCCAGCTCAGGTGTCGCCCGCGTCACTTAACCATGGTTCAAATTTACTCGGACAGTCGCCAAAAGTCCTCGTGTTGCTAATCAGTGCGACGTTAATATTCACTCACTCAAACCTGGTATGCTAGAGCTTTTTTGCGCTCCCCACCAGAGACGAAAGAATGAAAAAAAAATATTCGGACACCAAATGAATCTCTTTGAATTCTAGCAGTTTATGATAAATCGAGATACCAACTTTTGCCAAGAGGAGCTCTGAACCATCAATATCATCGCGCTTTAGACTGCAGAACTAGGGTTATTCTTTGAAGAATTAATTTTCAAAGCATTTGAAAACTTTTGTGCGTCAAGAGTTTCTTTTAATAACGTTTAATATATGGTCATCAATTTTTCAATTTTATTCTAAATTTTAATTCCCTTACGTTTGTTTCACTTCCTTTTTATTTATTTTTGTCTCCTTTACGGTACAGTTTTTTTTTTTTTAATTGAAAATAAATTTCCAATGTGTTCCATTTCAATTTTAATTACGAATGTTTCTTAATATTGTGTATTTTAAATCTGTTGCAAGTAATTTTAGTTAATTCTTCTTAGTATAGATGGCGACACCATTCAGGTGTATCTTTATTTTCTGTCCTGTTTGGAAACCTAATTATAAGTGCTAAACTTCTGTTTCTTTTTCAATTTTATCAAAAATACTTGCATTTCGGCTTCATAATTATAATTTTTTTCTTCAAATTTCCTTTCTCATCATTGTGTTCTGTGTAAGCAGGGCTGATTCTAGGGCGTTGGCCGCCCGCGTGTAAAGATCTAATGTGTTGCCCCTCTAGAGACTTTTCAGATTTTGTCATATATTTAACGTTATAAATTCATGTATATGGAAAGAGTAAAACATTAACAAAAATGTAAATAAATTTGAAGAGCAAAACTTTATTTTTTGGCCAGCTAATAGGTAAAACAATGACAAAATTATAAGCAAACAGGAATATTACCTTTGAAATAAAAATAGATATTTTATATGTAGAAATATGAAACAGCAGTATTTACTCGGAAAATATTATCTAATAAAAAAAAAGTACTAAAGCATAAATATCGTGAAACGAAAAGTATATAAATCAGTCTTTCTACAAAGACTATCTAATAAATAATTATAAAATTACTTTTTTGGCTTCTGAGAAGCAAATTTGTCAATACTTTTAGTGAAATCAATTTTTTCAGAGGTTTCGGATTTCATAGAAATGATAGCCAAATCTGAAAGCCTTGTCTCATATTATTTGTCAAATAATTTTAATAATATTTAATTTACTGAGACTTCTTTCATTAGAATCCACAGAATTAGGTAAGATTTAAAAAAAAATTCTTATTACGAGAGCAAAATTTCGATAGGGGGATGAGATAAATTTTTTACTATAATTTATAATATCGCAAATAGTTGTTTTTCCTGGAAAAGTATTTTTCAAGGTAGTTATTTCATTAAAAATTTTGTATCCTCTATATTTTTCAAAATACTTTCTTCCTCCTGTGTATGTATTTTAATATGTGGCTGCCGTAAACTAGGAGTCAACGTCATTGACTGGAGTGTCATGAGTTCGAGCCTATTACCGCTGAAGACCCAAGGCTAGTTGGTGTTCTAACTCTAATACTGGCTTAAGAGACAAATCCTTCTTTCCCAAACCCAGTTTAGATATTAATCCCCATTCCAGTTACGTTACCCAATTCTTAAAAAACCATGGCCCATTTGTTTCTTATTTGCATCGTTTCAAATTAAAAGCTACACCCAATTGTCTTTGTGCTTCTGTGGGGGACGCTGACCATTATGTTTTCTCCTGTCCTCCTGACTAAAGATTTCCATTTGGTCTCTCCTTTTAAAAATGCTAAAAAAGCCTGGTTCCAATCTATCGTTAAAAATCCCTCCATTCACACTAAACTAAAATCATATATTATAATTGCCTCTACAGTCCGGGATCAGATTCCTTAGGGGGGTTTGGTCGGTACTCTTTTGTGGTCACACACAAGCGGTTTTTTCCTCTACTCATCCACAAACGTTTCCTGCCTTTTTTTTTCTCACCCTCTTTTTTTTTCTCTTAATCTCTAAACCCTATTTATACTTCACAATTTTTTGCAGCTTCCTGGTTCTTCGTTTACAATATTAGAATACTTTCAGGTTAATTTCCTTTTTTTTTATTTTTATTTTATTTTATTAATTTTTGTAGCAAAAAATGATATCTCCAATAAAATCCAATAATCTATCTCCCCCCCCCTTATTTTCTCTCTTTATTTATTTTTAACTGCTGCTATCTTTTTTATGTTTCTTGAAAAAAAAAATGGAGGAGGAGATCTGGAAAAAAAAGTATCCTCCTTTTGATGAATCATTTCCTTTTTCTGAAAACTGAAGAACCAAATGGTGGAAAAATATCAACAGGAAGTGGTGTGTCATCAACTGAAAATTTGATTCCAAAGAAACTATTTATTTTAATGTAATTATTTATGCTTCATGTTTTCTGTCTTTTTTTTTTTTTTGGCTTTATGGTGCATTTGTTTTGTATATTTTTATTACTTATTTTGTATTTGTAAAAAAGTTGGAACTGTTTAAAAAGTATAAAATTTGAAATTTTTTTTTTTACAATAAAAACTGGATGTGAGGGTGGTTGTCTCCCGAGGGATCGGTTAAACTCTCTTCGGGTGAGCTCGGTTACTCTGGGCATTCATCATTATCATCGGGTACTTACGTATTAGAAAATATTTTTGGTAATATTTCACTGCGTTTGCTTTCGAAGTTTCCAAATTTAATCATTTTTCACAACAGAATAAGAGAAGAATAATAAAAAAAGAATTAACTAATTAAAGTAATATTATCTTCGAATGATTGTTGTCCTTAAACATGTGCGAGAAATGTTCAAACTGTGAAAAGTATTATAGCCACCTTTTGTTTCAATTTCGATCAAAGTTAGTGTTATTGGAATTCTTTTATGTATAGTAGATAATCATAGAATGTTCTTAAAAGCACTTTAACTTCTAATCTTAAGTGGACTTCTATTGGTTTTTATAAGCGAGTGAAAATTCTTTTTCAACATGAAAGGAATAAAAATTTTCCATTAAGTAACAATGTTGCTCAGAAATGTTTGTGAAAAATTATGGTGCACCCGAGTTAAGAAAACGCACACTTAATCCTTTTTATCAACATGTAAAAATAGCCTAAGAAGCAAGCGATACTAATGAAAGTTTACGCATATAACTAACTCTAAAAGTTAAAAAAAAACTACTACCAAACGCAATAATTTTTGTTTTTTTAACTTACACGTGTGCATTAAATCTTAAAGGCTCCAAATTTTTTTGTAACTGAAGAGAAATTTTTTGAAACACTCTATTGTGCTGTTTTAACACAAGATTCTCCAATTTCTGTTTTATCCGTATAAATTCTGGAACTAAATAAGAAATTCCGAAATCAAGTTGCCACAACATAACCACTAATTGTTTTGATAAATTTTTTTTTCTAAATTAATCTACCCCAATCCTTGTAAAGAATTTCATGAAACACAAAGGAAGGTTTAATTAGGTATAATCTCTGCCATAGTGTATCCTCTGTAATGGCTCCCAACTTGCACATGCAAAGAATTAAAAGTTCTAAGAAATACGCGAAAAAAGAGGCTGTCAAGAATCGCATATTTATTAAACTTTTTTTTTTACCGTGGTACGTATGACTTGTGCTGGCAAGCAAGGATTTAGATATTTCGTGCTTGTACAAACTTAATAGAGAACATGAATCTATTTTGCATACACAACTTATAATTTTCATGTGAATTTTTTAACTCGCGGAATCCCTAGATTTGTTTCGTGGAACCTCAAAGTTTCGCGGAACACGGTTTCGATACCACTGGCTTAACGCATTTCGCAGTTAATGTGGCAGCGGTGGCCGTGTGGTCTAGGCATCGGATCATGGCTAGCGTGCCATGAGTTCGATCCTAGTACCACCAAAGATCCGCCGTGTAGGGGCGCGATGCACGTAAATTCTGTCGAGAGCTCAAACGTCCTCGGTGTGGTAGTTAGAAGAGGGGCTGCCAGCTCAGGTGTCGTCCGCGTCACTTAACCATGGTTCAAATTTACTCGGACAGTCGCCAAAAGCCCTCGTGTTGCTAATCAGTGCGACGTTAATATTCACTCACTCAAACCTGGTATGCTAGAGCTTTTTTGCGCTCCCCACCAGAGACGAAAGAATGAAAAAAAAATATTCGGACACCAAAAGAATCTCTTTGAATTCTAGCAGTTTATGATAAATCGAGATACCAACTTTTGCCAAGAGGAGCTCTGAACCATCAATATCATCGCGCTTTAGACTGCAGAACTAGGGTTATTCTTTGAAGAATTAATTTTCAAAGCATTTGAAAACTTTTGTGCGTCAAGAGTTTCTTTTAATAACGTTTAATATATGGACATCAATTTTTCAATTTTATTCTAAATTTTAATTCCCTTACGTTTGTTTCCTTCCTTTTTATTTATTTTTGTCTCCTTTACGGTACAGTTTTTTTTTTTTAAATTGAAAATCAATTTCCAATGTGTTCCATTTCAATTTTAATTACGAATGTTTCTTAATATTGTGTACTTTAAATCTGTTGCAAGTAATTTTAGTTAATTCTTCTTAGTATAGATGGCGACACCATTCAGGTGTATCTTTATTTTCTGTCCTGTTTGGAAACCTAATTATAAGTGCTAAACTTCTGTTTCTTTTTCAATTTTATCAAAAATACTTGCATTTCGGCTTCATAATTATAATTTTTTTCTTCAAATTTCCTTTCTCATCATTGTGTTCTGTGTAAGCAGGGCTGATTCTAGGGCGTTGGCCGCCCGCGTGTAAAGATCTAATGTGTTGCCCCTCTAGAGACTTTTCAGATTTTGTCATATATTTAACGTTATAAATTCATGTATATGGAAAGAGTAAAACATTAAAATAAATGTAAATAAATTTGAAGAGCAAAACTTTATTTTTTGGCCAGCTAATAGGTAAAACAATGACAACATTATAAGCAAACAGGAATATTACCTTTGAAATAAAAATAGATATTTTATATGTAGAAATATGAAACAGCAGTATTTACTCGGAAAATATTATCTAATAAAAAAAAGTACTAGAAGCATAAATATCGTGAAACGAAAAGTATATAAATCAGTCTTTCTACAAAGACTATCTAATAAATAATTATAAAATTACTTTTTTGGCTTCTGAGAAGCAAATTTGTCAATACTTTTAGTGAAATCAATTTTTTCAGAGGTTTCGGATTTCATAGAAATGATAGCCAAATCTGAAAGCCTTGTCTCATATTATTTATCAATTAATTTTAAAAATATTTAATTTACTGAAACTTCTTTCATTAGAATCCACAGAATTAGGTAAGATTTAAAAAAAAATTCTTATTACGAGAGCAAAATTTGGAGGGGGGGATGAGATAAATTTTTTACTATAATTTATAATATCGCAAAAATAGTTGTTTTTCCTGGAAAAGTATTTTTCAAGGTAGTTATTTCATTAAAGTTTTTATATCCTCTATATTTTTCAAAATACTTTCTTCCTCCTGTGTATGTATTTTAATATGTGGCTGCCGTAACCTAGGAGTCAACGTCATTGACTGGAGTGTCATGAGTTCGAGCCTATTACCGCTGAAGACCCAAGGCTAGTTGGTGTTCTAACTCTAATACTGGCTTAAGAGACAAATCCTTCTTTCCCAAACCCAGTTTAGATATTAATCCCCATTCCAGTTACGTTACCCAATTCTTAAAAAACCATGGCCCATTTGTTTCTTATTTGCATCGTTTCAAATTAAAAGCTACTCCCAATTGTCTTTGTGCTTCTGTGGGGGACGCTGACCATTATGTTTTCTCCTGTCCTCTGACTAAAGATTTCCATTTGGTCTCTCCATCTCAAAATGCTAAAAAAGCCTGGTTCCAATCTATCGTTAAAAATCCCTCCATTCACACTAAACTAAAATCATATATTATAATTGCCTCTACAGTCCGGGATCAGATTCCTTAGGGGGTTTGGTCGGTACTCTTTTGTGGTCACACACAAGCGGTTTTTTCCTCTACTCTTCCACAAACGTTTCCTGCCTTTTTTTTTCTCACCCTCTTTTTTTTTCTCTTAATCTCTAAACCCTATTTATACTTCACAATTTTTTGCAGCTTCCTGGTTCTTCGTTTACAATATTAGTATACTTTCAGGTTAATTTCCTTTTTTTTTTATTTTTATTTTATTTTATTAATTTTTGTAGCAAAAAATGATATCTCCAATAAAATCCAATAATCTATCTCCCCCCCCCCTTATTTTCTCTCTTTATTTATTTTTAACTGCTGCTATCTTTTTTTTATGTTTCTTGAAAAAAAAAATGGAGGAGGAGATCTGGAAAAAAAAAGTAATCCTCCTTTTGATGAATCATTTCCTTTTTCTGAAAACTGAAGAACCAAATGGTGGAAAAATATCAACAGGAAGTGGTGTGTCATCAACTGAAAATTTGATTCCAAAGAAACTATTTATTTTAATGTAATTATTTATGCTTCATGTTTTCTGTCTTTTTTTTTTTTTTGGCTTTATGGTGCATTTGTTTTGTATATTTTATTACTTATTTTGTATTTGTAAAAAAGTTGGAACTGTTTAAAAAGTATAAAATTTGAAATTTTTTTTTTTTACAATAAAAACTGGATGTGAGGGTGGTTGTCTCCCGAGGGATCGGTTAAACTCTCTTCGGGTGAGCTCGGTTACTCTGGGCATTCATCATTATCATCGGGTACTTACGTATTAGACCATATTTTTGGTAATATTTCACTGCGTTTGCTTTCGAAGTTTCCAAATTTAATCATTTTCACAACAGAATAAGAGAAGAATAATAAAAAAGAATTAACAATTAAAGTAATATTATCTTCGAATGATTGTTGTCCTTAAACATGTGCGAGAAATGTTCAAACTGTGAAAAGTATTATAGCCACCTTTTGTTTCAATTTCGATCAAAGTTAGTGTTATTGGAATTCTTTTATGTATAGTAGATAATCATAGAATGTTCTTAAAAGCACTTTAACTTCTAATCTTAAGTGGACTTCTATTGGTTTTTATAAGCGAGTGAAAAATATTTTTTCCACATGAAACGAATAAAAATTTTCCATTAAGTAACAATGTTGCTCAAAAATGTTTGTGAAAAATTATGGTGCTCCCGAGTTAAGAAAACGCACACTTAATCCTTTTTATCAACATGTAAAAATAGCCTAAGAAGCAAGCGATACTAATGAAAGTTTACGCATATAACTAACTCTAAAAGTTAAAAAAAAAACTACTACCAAACGCAATAATTTTTGTTTTTTTAACTTACACGTGTGCATTAAATCTTAAAGGGCTCCAAATTTTTTTGTAACTGAAGAGAAATTTTTTGAAACACTCTATTGTGCTGTTTTAACACAAGATTCTCCAATTTCTGTTTTATCCGTATAAATTCTGGAACTAAATAAGAAATTCCGAAATCAAGTTGCCACAACATAACCACTAATTGTTTTGATAAATTTTTTTTCTAAATTAATCTACCCCAATCCTTGTAAAGAATATCATGAAACACAAAGGAAGGTTTAATTAGGTATAATCTCTGCCATAGTGTATCCTCTGTAATAGCTCCCAACTTGCACATGCAAAGAATTAAAAGTTCTAAGAAATACGCAAAAAAAGAGGCTGTCAAGAATCGCATATTTATTAAACTTTTTTTTTTACCGTGGTACGTATGACTTGTGCTGGTAAGCAAGGATTTAGATATTTCGTGCTTGTACAAACTTAATAGAGAACATGAATCTATTTTGCATACACAACTTATTATTTTCATGTCAATTTTTTAACTCGCGGAATCCCTAGATTTGTTTCGTGGAACCTCAAAGTTTCGCGGAACACGGTTTCGATACCACTGGCTTAACGCATTTCGCAGTTAATGTGGCCGCGGTGGCCGAGTGGTCTAGGCATCGGATCATGGCTAGCGTGCCATGAGTTCGATCCTAGTACCACCAAAGATCCGCCGTGTAGGGCGCGATGCACGTAAAATCTGTCGAGAGCTCAAACGTCCTCGTGTGGTAGTTAGAAGAGGGGCTGCCAGCTCAGGTGTCGTCCGCGTCACTTAATCATGGTTCAAATTTACTCGGACAGTCGCTAAAAGCCCTCGTGTTGCTAATCAGTGCGACGTTAATATTCTCTCACTCACTCAAACTTGGTATGCTAGAGCTTTTTTGCGCTCCCCACCAGAGACGAAAGAATGAAAAAAAAATATTCGGACACCAAATGAATCTCTTTGAATTCTAGCAGTTTATGATAAATCGAGATACCAACTTTTGCCAAGAGGAGCTCTGAACCATCAATATCATCGCTCTTTAGACTGCAGAACTAGGGTTATTCTTTGAAGAATTAATTTTCAAAGCATTTGAAAACTTTTGTGTGTCAAGAGTTTCTTTAATAACGTTTAATATATGGTCATCAATTTTTCAATTTTATTCTAAATTTTAATTCCCTTACGTTTGTTTCCCTTCCTTTTTATTTATTTTTGTTTCGTTTACGGTACAGTTTTTTTTTTTTAATTCAAAATAAAGTTCCAATGTGTTCCATTTCAATTTTAATTACGAATGTTTCTTAATATTGTTTATTTTAAATCTGTTGCAAGTAATTTTAGTTAATTCTTCTTAGTATAGATGGCGACACCATTCAGGTGTATCTTTATTTTCTGTCCTGTTTGGAAACCTAATTATAAGTGCTTAACTTCTGTTTCTTTTTCAATTTTATCAAAAATACTTGCATTTCGGCTTCATAATTATAATTTTTTTCTTCAAATTTCCTTTCTCATCATTGTGTTCTGTATAAGCAGGGCCGATTCTAGGGCGTTGGCCGCCCGCGTGTAAAGATCTAATGTGTTGCCCCTCTAGAGACTTTTCAGATTTTGTCATATATTTAACGTTATAAATTCATGTATATGGAAAGAGTAAAACATTAACAAAAATGTAAATAAATTTGAAAAGCAAAACTTTATTTTTTGGCCAGCTAATAGGTAAAACAATGACAACATTATGAGCAAACAGGAATATTACCTTTGAAATAAAAATAGATATTTTATATGTAGAAATATGAAACAGCAGTATTTACTCGGAATATATTATCTAATAAAAAAAAAGTACTAAAGCATAAATATCGTGAAACGAAAAGTATATAAATCAGTCTTTCTACAAAGACTATCTAATAAATAATTATAAAATTACTTTTTTGGCTTCTGAGAAGCAAATTTGTCAATACTTTTAGTGAAATCAATTTTTTCAGAGGTTTCGGATTTCATAGAAATGATAGCCAAATCTGAAAGCCTTGTCTCATATTATTTGTCAAATAATTTTAATAATATTTAATTTACTGAGACTTCTTTCATTAGAATCCACAGAATTAGGTAAGATTTTAAAAAAAATTCTTATTACGAGAGCAAAATTTGGAGGGGGGATGAGATAAATTTTTTACTATAATTTATATAATATCGCAAATAGTTGTTTTTCCTGGAAAAGTATTTTTCAAGGTAGTTATTTCATTAAAGTTTTGTATCCTCTATATTTTTAAAAATACTTTCTTCCTCCTGTGTATGTATTTTAATATGTGGCTGCCGTAACCTAGGAGTCAACGTCATTGACTGGAGTGTCATGAGTTCGAGCCTATTACCGCTGAAGACCCAAGGCTAGTTGGTGTTCTAACTCTAATACTGGCTTAAGAGACAAATCCTTCTTTCCCAAACCCAGTTTAGATATTAATCCCCATCCCAGTTACGTTACCCAATTCTTACAAAACCATGGCCCATTTGTTTCTTATTTGCATCGTTTCAAATTAAAAGCTACACCCAATTGTCTTTGTGCTTCTGTGGGGACGCTGACCATTATGTTTTCTCCTGTTCTCTGACTAAAGATTTCCATATGGTCTCTCCATCTCAAAATGCTAAAAAAGCCTGGTTCCAATCTATCGTTAAAAATCCCTCCATTCACACTAAACTAAAATCATATATTATAATTGCCTCTACAGTCCGGGATCAGATTCCTTAGGGGGGTTTGGTCGGTACTCTTTTGTGGTCACACACAAGCGATTTTTTCCTCTACTCTTCCAAAAACGTTTCCTGCCTTTTTTTTTCTCACCCTCTTTTTTTTTTTCTCTTAATCTCTAAACCCTATTTATACTTCACAATTTTTTGCAGCTTCCTGGTTCTTCGTTTACAATATTAGTATACTTTCAGGTTAATTTCCTTTTTTTTATTTTTATTTTATTTTATTAATTTTTGTAGCAAAAAATGATATCTCCAATAAAATCCAATAATCTATCTCCTCCCCCCCCTTATTTTCTCTCTTTATTTATTTTTAACTGCTGCTATCTTTTTTTATGTTTCTTGAAAAAAAAATGGAGGAGGAGATCTGGAAAAAAAAAGTAATCCTCCTTTTGATGAATCATTTCCTTTTTCTGAAAACTGAAGAACCAAATGGTGGAAAAATATCAACAGGAAGTGGTGTGTCATCAACTGAAAATTTGATTCCAAAGAAACTATTTATTTTAATGTAATTATTTATGCTTCATGTTTTCTGTCTTTTTTTTTTTTTTTTTGGCTTTATGGTGCATTTGTTTTGTATATTTTTATTACTTATTTTGTATTTGTAAAAAAGTTGGAACTGTTTAAAAAGTATAAAATTTGAAATTTTTTTTTTACAATAAAAACTGGATGTGAGGGTGGTTGTCTCCCGAGGATCGGTTAAACTCTCTTCGGGTGAGCTCGGTTACTCTGGGCATTCATCATTATCATCGGTACTTACGTATTAGACCATATTTTTGGTAATATTTCACTGCGTTTGCTTTCGAAGTTTCCAAATTTAATCATTTTTCACAACAGAATAAGAGAAGAATAATAAAAAAGAATTAACCAATTAAAGTAATATTATCTTCGAACGATTGTTGTCCTTAAACATGTGCGAGAAATGTTCAAACTGTGAAAAGTATTATAGCCACATTTTGTTTCAATTTCGATCAAAGTTAGTGTTATTGGAATTCTTTTATGTATAGTAGATAATCATAGAATGTTCTTAAAAGTACTTTAACTCCTAATCTTAAGTGGACTTCTATTGGTTTTTATAAGCGACTGAAAATTTTTTTTCCACATGAAACGAATAAAAGTTTTCCATTAAGTAACAATGTTGCTCAAAAATGTTTGTGAAAAATTATGGTGCTCCCGAGTTAAGAAAACGCACACTTAATCCTTTTTATTAACATGTAAAAATAGCCTAAGAAGCAAGCGATACTAATGAAAGTTTACGCATATAACTAACTCTAAAAGTTAAAAAAAAAACTACTACCAAACGGAATAATTTTTGTTTTTTTAACTTACACGTGTGCATTAAATCTTAAAGGGCTCCAAATTTTTTTGTAACTGAAGAAAATTTTTTTGAAACACTCTATTGTGCTGTTTCAACACAAGATTCTCCAATTTCTGTTTTATCCGTATAAATTCTGGAACTAAATAAGAAATTCCGAAATCAAGTTGCCACAACATAACCACTAATGTTTTTGATAAAAAAAAATTTTCTAAATTAATCTACCCCAATCCTTGTAAAGAATATCATAAAACACAAAGGAAGGTTTAATTAGGTATAATCTCTGCCATAGTGTATCCCCTGTAATGGCTCCCCACTTGCACATGCAAAGAATTAAATGTTCTAAGAAATACGCAAAAAAAGAGGCTGTCAAGAATCGCATATTTATTAAACTTTTTTTTTACCTTGGTACGTATGACTTGTGCTGGCAATCAAGGATTTAGATATTTATTGCTTGTACAAACTTAATAGAGAACATGAATCTATTTTGCATACACAACTTATAATTTTCAAGTCAATTTTTTAACTCGCGGAATCCCTAGATTTGTTTCGTGGAACCTCAAAGTTTCGCGGAACACGGTTTCGATACCACTGGCTTAACGCATTTCGCAGTTAATGTGGCCGCGGTGGCCGAGTGGTCTAGGCATCGGATCATGGCAAGCGTGCCATGAGTTCGATCCTAGTACGACCAAAGATCCGCCGTGTAGGGGAGCGATGCACGTAAAATCTGTCGAGAGTTCAAACGTCCTCGGCGTGGTAGTTAGGAGAGGGGGTGCAGCTCAGGTGTCGTCCGCGTCACTTAACCATGGTTCAAAATTACGCGGACAGTCGCCAAAAGCCCTCGTGTGGCTAATCAGTGCGACATTAATATTCTCTCAACTCACTCGCAGTTAATTCCCTGTTAAGTCTATTTTTATTAGAAGATTTTACAAAGTTCATAGAAGAAAATTTTTTTTACACGAATATGTGTACCCAAACATCGTTTAAAGACTATACATATTAACTATTTTTTTCACCGTAAATACAACAAAAAGAAAGACAAGAGATAGCACAACAAA
>BMAO01016289.1:0-23506 GCA_019973975.1 Trichonephila clavata | reverse complement strand
GCCACATGCAGCCCTTTGCGTAGAGGGCTGTTACTCTTCAGACTTCTGCTTATGTGTATTGTTAAGAAAGCACTATATCCCACAGTATTATTAGAACATAAATCACCATCGCGTAACGATACTAATTATACAATTTAATACATATCATATAATGCGATATAAAGAGAAATGCAAAATATAAGAAGTCCCAGATTTGAATAGCTTCCCAGTAGGCGGCGAGGAACATATTTCCCACCAAAAAATTGATCGTAAAAATCTTATTAATTTTAGGTGATAAGCCGAATGAATTTCTTTTCTATAAATCAATCTCAATCCCAAAAATATTTTAACATACTTTACAAAGAAAAAAAATGGCCTCAAAAAGGGTTAATTAATTTTTTTACCCACCTTTGCTGATTGATAAAAAATGAAAATTGAAGTTATACTTGGACCGAATTAAAAATGCAACTTTAATTACACATTTGTAAAAATTTGATTTACTAAAAATTAATTCATAGCAATTGCTAGAAAATTACATACATATAATAAGCTGTAGGAAAAAAATTTTTTAAAAGCTAACGAAATTTTTAATATAACTTTCATTGCATATTAAAAATTAATTATCAAAGTTAGTAATATTGTTCATTAACCCCTTAACTGTCGATTAAACGTAATGTGATTCGCTCCCCCCAATGCCACCACTTTTCACATAGGCAAGCATATGTGGTGTGTTGGAGGGGAAATGAAAGGCACAAATAAAAGCAAAATTTTGTCTAAAATAAGCAAATCCTTCGCAAACATTGTATTGCTTTCCAAAGCCTTCAAAATAGTTTTACTGACTAGCAGCTCAAAGAAAGGAATCGCACTTTAGAAAGACGGATATATACGCCCGGGGCACTCAAAGCACTGTTTGAGCAAGACGGATGTATACGCCAATGACACTTAAGGGGTTAAAATAATGAAACTGAAAACCAAGTAATATTTAATATTTACTTGAGAATCTGAAAAAAAGTTGATTGATCTTCTTTGAATCGATTTTTCCTCTGATAACTATAGGTTATTTTATATAATTAAAGTAACAAGTAAGTTTTACCTAAGACTAGGTTTTATTGAAACCTGAGACTAAATAGATTGCAACCTGAACCATGCTTCCCTATCTTTTGTTAAATACACTATTTCTTAAAATTAGATTTTTTTTCAGCTAATGACTGCTCTCTCTAATCAGCTCCTTAATCTTGCTGCTTCATAAAAGTAAATAGTTATCGTTTTTTTCTAATTACCATGCCATTGTCTTAATCGCTCGCCAACTTTAAAGTAATTAACAACTCCTGATTGAAATTTCTAATTAATAATCCCCCCCCCCCCTCATCTGTTGTGCTTGGTTCTTATGAATAGCAAATTGCAGTTTCCCTAAATAAAACGCTTCATTAATAATAACTGAACGTGCATTACGAGAGAGCAATAATTACCATATTTAGGCGCCTGTGTTAATTGGAAAATTCTAAATTCATGAAAATGTTTCACCATATTCTCGTTTCCTCCATTTTCCCCAGAGAGATAATCCCGATGGCCGATTGGTTCTTTTTTGGATGACATCACAGCTCCGAAGTGCTGTCTTTAGGTGAAAAATGACTGTTTCGCGTGCGGAATCAGCCTTGCAATCAAATATTAAGGCAAGGCGCAGATCTTCAAGACTATTGACTCAGCGTTGCAGTTAGGGAGAGGATAAACAGTTTTAAGAATGGCTGAACTTTTGCGTCACGCGATGGCGTTTTGCTGCTAAGCCGAGATTGGTCGAGAAAGTTTGCGCAACGGTCCAATAAGGAACAATTTTTACAGAAATTGTTTTTCCACCTATCTCGTCCGTTGCTTTTCCCCTTTTTTCCCGATGGAAGGAATAAAGCTACATTTGAGTTTCTTTTTAACTTGAGGTTGTTGAAATTAACTGTAGCTTTTTCGTTTATTTCAAGATTAACTTGTTAATATTAAACAAGCGGCGAAGAATTCTTTTTCGTGCTGTGGAGTTTCGAAGTTTTTATCTTTGTGTAATTAGTTTTGTAACACATGCATTTTACTTGACACGATTCTGTCAACAGTTTAATCTTACCAAATCGTTTTTATGTATTGAAAATCTTGCCTTTCAGGAATGAGAGCAAAAAGTTATTGTATTAAAAGTGCTTTTATTCTTTAGTTTTCTTAACTTCCAATCGTGAATAGATCAGAAGCGAGAATTTCATAAACTTTTATAATGAAAAAGTACATTGAAAGAATTACATCAAAAAGAATTTTCTAACCAAAAAATGTGATTAATAGAATCTTTGCACAGCTATTAAACAAATGCGAGACAACGAAGTTGTTAATTTAAAAATCATGCTTTTAATAAACCAAAATGGTGGTTTTTTTTTTGGAGGGAGGAGGGGTGTATAGATTTATATATTTCTACTTTTGAAATTTAAAACCAAAGAATATTAAATTTGGGGCTACTTAGAATGTTTTGTTTTTCTTCTTCAATGATTCCACAGTCTTGGGTGGGCCCTGGTCTTCTCCAGAAGTCTTCTCCATGCATCTCTACTTTAACAACTATTTTCCAGTTATTAACCTTTAGAAAATATTAAGATTTTTTTGTGACACAGTCAATCCTACTTAGCAGAGGTCTGCCCCGAGGTTTATTTCCCATGGGCTTTGCCAGAAGAAGGATTTTCCTGCAGCAATGATTTTCCTTCATTCTAGCCAGACGACATGCCCATTTAAGTCTATAATTTGACAAATTTTACAATATCAGGTTATTTGTAAATTTTATTGAGTACTAAATTAGATCTTCTTCTCCGTGAACTATTCACTTAAATTGCACCAAGAAAGCAAAGTAAGATCTTTCTCTCTAGAGTTCCCAAAGTTTCCTTATTATGTACAGTCATTTAAAATGTTTTACTGTAATAATTAAGTTTAAAAATTTTCTGACGGATATTTTTGGTGTTGTCATTATACTAATCATTAACATCGAAATCTTATACTTAAAAGTGAGATTGGTGAGTTTTACTTTAAAAATTCACCCGTGCGAAGATCGTATACTTCAGCTAGTCATCAAATAAAAATGCAATAGTAAAAACTAAATAATCATTAAATCTGAATTTTTAAAAGTCAAAAACATAAATCAATACATATCTGCATTTTTCTACCCAATCATTGTTCTTAATTGCCATTTAAAATTTAAACTTGGACATTGATGACAATTGTTTGTAACGAGATCATATAATAGTAGAGTGTAAAGAATATTTCTGGTGTCCCCTTCAGGACTTCACATAATAATCAATTTTTTAAATTATCCACCTAATGGGATATAGCCCCATTTTTATCTTTTTGGAAGTTTAAGTTAAGAATTCTGTAATCTACATCATCCGATAGCCACCCAGCCAGTATGGTGGATATGATCCGCGGCTTGTAACTGAGTGGGCTCGGGTTCGAATCCCGATTAAAGCATGGGTGTATATTCTTCGGGTAAGGAAGTCGGACTTTCGCCTGAAATGGATTCCCGTTTTGAATGGAAAGCAGCGCACCCCTTCTGTTATATGCTGGGATCATCGTTTGTAATAAGTGTGTATATTATTCTGTTTGTATTGTATGTTTCTGTTCTTCCACATGTATCCAAGGATAAAAACACACGACAACAACAATATCATCTGATTACCTGAACCAATCCAAAAATCTTTTTATGGAAGTCAAAATATTTTTATAGCTTAAGAGAGAGAGAGAGTTTTTGTCCATCTGTGTTTAAATAATCATATTTCTGGATTAAAAAAAGCTTCTTGTAAAGCTTCTTTTAGTGTCTTGCTGTGTATTGCTTTGTGTGTTTCTGCTGCTTTTTTATGTTTGTGAGTGTTTTTCAACAAAACTAAATAAACTCGGATTGTTATTTATAACAAGATGTTTTCTCTTCAATTCTGCCACAACTATATCCCTATCATAATTACCTAAAATGTAAATCTTGCTCTGCGATTTATTACATGTATATGAGGGAATCGATTCCTCAATTATCCACCTGAAAGCAGCACCTTCGTTCCTGATACCCCTGCAGTTGCAGATCACAAAAACAGACAGTTAGACCGGAAACTCTCGCGTAGGAAAGACGTCTGATCGAGGCTCTCGAGGAGAGACAAAAGAACTGCTAATTGTATGATCGTGAGTAGGCTAGCAGATATTCTTTAATCACACGTGAGCTGTTTGTATATTGATTGAATCTCTCCAACTCTGGAAAACTGAAATGTACCTTTTTGTAAATATATCATAAACCTGTCATACCCCACCTATCACCAAATAAACGAGTATTCTCTTATTCAAGAGGTGTGTTAGAGTAAACCAACCCAACGCACTCCACGTATATGTATTGCAAAATTACTTACTTCAAAAACTTTTCATAAATTGTACAGAATCAACTCAATGAATTACACATTTTTGCTCCTTTGGTAAAAGTTTCTGCAATTAATCGTACACTTGTATCTGTACTTCCCTTATTACCAACTAACCTTGCATAAATATGAATTTATGTTTCATTCTCTACACAGCACCCATCTGAACCATTATCATAGTACTCTCTGAAGGGACACAAAAATTGATTTTAAGGGGGAAGATATCCACCTTCAATACTGTGAAAGAACACAGATAACAAGTAATTACCGTAACCAATAACTAATCCAAACCGAACAAACATACTATGCATTTGCCTCAATATCATTTTCCACCTCTAAATCTTTCTCTATGACAATAAAACTAACCTACATCAATCTCTGCCAGGAAAAACACCCCAAAAAGAAATCAACTCCCCGAATTAACATCCCAAATGAATTATGCTCTAATGGCAAAGCGTGCACCAAACTATGCTTTCCGACTACGCCACCGCTTCTTCGTATCATTAACATGCGACACGGTTCTGAAAGCGATTAATTTATTTCCGATAAATAATCGTCTGGAATAAACAATCGATTGTCTTAATTACGATATCCGATTTTCATTCAGTGCCTAACGGTTGTCATTATCATTGCAGGTTATTACTTGTTTCCCGTTTTGTGAGGTTCTTTTCTCTGCTGCGGTATTGATCGAACCTTTTGGAAAATTCGCAGATGGAGAATCTGTGTGGAGAATGAATAGGGATGGCGAGTAATTGCTGAATGATGATGGGGTTGTTTGATTTTAATTGCTACAGGAACGAAAGTTGGAGAATATGTTTTAAAAATAAAAGGAGGAAATGAGATTGTCGTACGGTGATAGTGATTCTTAACCTTCTCTAACAAGGGATGGGTATGATTTGGGAAATTAATTTGGGGACAAGACTCCGTGTGTCGTAGGCATCGGCAACCTATGGCACGAGTGTCAAAAGTTGCACGCGGTAAAATCCTCAGTAGCACTTTACATCAGCTGGGGTTTGCTGCCCCGGGATCATGGTGTTTCTTTAAATCCAGGGATTAAAATAACTAATCCTGGGATTTGATTTTTGTCTAAATTATACTTTAAACTTTTTCCTCATCAAAATTTTATAAGAATTTAATTTTTAGAAAATTTATATAAATATATATATTTCATAAAATATATACTTAGGATTTATTTGTGCAAATTCTTTTTTCGTATTGATAAATATATTGAAATAATAATCTAACAGAACAATTTTAAACTTTGAGTAATGGCTACTATTGAGTACTGGAATTTAATATTCAGTTTCAAATGGACTAAATTCACAGACAAGCGGTGCCGTCAGAATCACGTGATGCACTCGCAAATACTTGCACTTGTAACCCGTTACCGTGGAAAATTCTTATACTAACGTTGTTAATATCTTGTGTTTTAATTTTATCATCGTATTTATACTTAATATTATATTTTTTTGATTATTCTAGTATATTTATTAGGTAGGAAATAATCTTATTAATATTTTTGTATAACTTTTGTTTTTATTCTAGTTTATTTACTAACTAGAATAAACTAGTTACTGTGTGCGCAGCCTCTTATAGTGTTTGTGTACTTATTTATAGTAGTTATTTTTACCTAACTTATATTAACTAGTATTATATACTTACTCTTAATAAGAATACTTTAGTATAGTTATTAGTATTATATTATTTAAAAATTTCTGAGGTGATTTATAAATTATTTTCTGTTCTAATAAAATACTCTTTTTAAACTCTCTGTTATGGCTATATAGTCCTTTACTCGTTTATGTCCACATTTAAATTGTTTTTTTAATACAAAATAAAAGATTTTTAATAATTAATATTGTTAATTATAGGAAATCAGAAGCTGTGTTTCTAAAGTATTTTTCAAAAAAAATCCAATCCTAATCACGGGATTTGGATAATGTAATCCCGAAATCTCGGGATTGAAAATATAACAGGAGATTTTTTGCAAACCCCAACACTAGCAGTACTTAAACTGTAGTCCGTGGACCATCGGGGTTCTACAGGTATTTTCTAGAAGGTCCGCGAAGGTCCTTTATTTATTGTTAAAAATTTCCTCTTTTACTGACTGAAAGGCCTCGTGGAGTAATTAAAAGATATACCATCCTTTACTAGATCACTACATTTGCATCATCATCACGGCAGCTCAGAGATCAAAGACCACCAATTCGCAATATCTCGGATTTGCGTGACGGTTGCTTAAACATCCGGTACAATCTGTCCCCGGCCATCTACCAAGGACTTGTGGCATCCAAGCCAAGGCGGGTTAAAGCTGTGTCGCGTGACAAAGGTGGGCCAACTCGTTATTGACAGGTGGTCATAATGTTTGGCTCTTGAGTGTATATATCTATACATATAAAGGAGAAAAGCGACTCACTCACTGACTGGCTGACTGACTAATCACGATATCTCCGGAACTATTCAACCTACATACTTGAAATATGGTAGCCATGTTCCTTTTACGGAGTAGAGATCCGCTAAGAACACATTTCGCGAAATTCGAACCGCAAGGGGTGTTATAAATAATTGTTTCCATTTTTACTACTCGACGTACAATCCTGAAATTGAGTAAGCAGATTCCTTTTATAGAGAAGAGATCCGCTACAAAATGAGTTAAGTGAAAATCGACCCCCAGGTGTCGTTGCGGGGGCTTAGGGCGCCGTTATGATAATTATTTCCATTTTTAAACTATTAGACGCACAGTCTTTAAATTTGATAAATAGACATCAAATTTAAAGACTGTCTATTTATCATGTCCTATAATAAGAATGTCCCTTTCATAAAGTAGACATCAGCTACAAGATGGGTTTTAAGAAATTAGGGCCTCCCAGGCGGCGTTGCGGGGATTAAGGGGCGTAACAGATAAACATTTTCGTTTTTAAACTACTTGACCTATCTGCTTGAAAATTGGTAGGCATGTTTCTTTCATGGAGTAAATATCCACTACAAAATGGGTTTTGGGGAAAATTGACCCCAAGAAGTAATTATTACGATTTTTAAACTATTAAACCCACAGTCTTGAAATTTGGCAAGCAGATTCCTCTCATAGGGTAGAGATACGCTACAAAATGGGTTTCGTGAAAATCGACCCCCAAGTGGCGTTGCGGGGCTTAAGGGGCGTTATAGATAATTATTTTCATTTTTAAACTACTGGATGTACAGTCTTGAAATAGGATAATAAGAATCCTTTCATGGATTAAAGATTTCCTATATAATGTGTTTTGTGAAAATCGACCCCTAGGTGGCGTTGCGGGGGCTCAAGGGGTGTTATAGATAATTTATTTTTTCCCATTTTTAATTTATTTGGCTCACAGTCTTCAAATTTGATAAGCAAGAGATTCCTTTAATAGAGTAAGTACAGTTCCCAAAATGGATTTAATGAAAACAAACCCCCAAGTAGCGTTACGGGGGCTAAAAGGGCGTTATAGATAACTATTTCCATTTTTAAATTATTAGACGTGTAGTCTTGAAATTAGGTAAGCAGATTCCTTTCGTAGAGTAGAGAACCGCTATGGGTTTCGCGAAAAATAACCCTCAAGTTTCATTTCGGGGGATTAAGGGGCGTGATAGATAAATATTTCCGTTTTTAAACTATTATATCTGCCTGCTTGAAAATTGGTAGGCATGTTCCTATCATGGAATAGAGTTCTTCTAACAAAGAGTAAAACAAAAATAGACCCCCAAGGAGGGTTGCGAGGGTCAAGGGGAGTTATAGAAAAAAAATTCCTGTTTTTGAATCGTTAGACTAAGATACTAGAAATTGGTTAAACATGTTTTTTTTTGTTGAATAGGGATCCACTAAGAATGTATTTGAAGGAAATCAACTCCTTGGGGGGAGCAAAGGGTTACTGGGCCGTATAAATATTGACAAAAAAATTTGAACTACAAGGACTATAGTAATGGAATTTGGTTTGCATTTTTCTTTCGTTGAATTGAAATCCGCTAAGAACGGTTATTTTGGAGAACGACTCTCAACGAGATTATGGGGGGTATTGATAGTAAAAATTTCGTTTTTGCTCTATTAGATTTAGACTTGAAATGTGGCTTGCATGTTTATTTCACGGAGTAGAGATCCACCGAAAATTGGTTTTGCGGAAATTACTTGATTATAGAGTTACGAAAGTGCAAACATCATTCTATATTTCAATTTTAGATATTATTAAAAAATACAAATTAGAAGTTCTTTCCTTTTTTTTATCAAGAGGTGAGAGTTACAGGTATAAGTAATATTTTTCAATCTAATTGAATTCTTAATGCTAGGGCTTAAATATCAATAATTTATGTATATATATATATATATATATATATATATATATAAACAGTATATATTTATAAGACAAAATGGAGTACACACACACACACACACACACACACACACACACACACACACACACACACACACCACACACACACACACACACACACACACACACACACACACACACACACACACAGGGAGAGAGTGAACTAATAGAAGAATTGAAAAAAGAAAGAAAAAATGCAAGGAAAACATGAAAAAAGAACGTGGAGGGATATACTGTATTTTCTACATAAAGAAAATAATTTTATATTAAAATTTATAAATTTTAAGAACATTTTCTAATTTAAAGCATATAAGTACTTTTAAACACACATTATTATTTGCTTCCTTTAACTTAACTACCCCCATTAAGGGTGGGAAGGGATATCGAAGATGTTTGTAGTGAACGGGACAAATGGGAGTTAAAGGTTACACTTCTTGGAGGAAACATCCAAAATTATATTGTTCTCGGTGAAATAGTTATCTAATAAAACCAATTAAACATTCATAATCATTATAAAATGTGTTAAAAAAGACAATGAAATGAGCAAAATTACTTTAAAAAAAGGGAGAAAAAAATTGTATCACAAAAGAAAAAGTTCGTTATATAGAAAATGCACTTCGCTATAGAGAGATTATTTTACGAAGAAAATCGTGAAATGTTTTTTTGTTCCAAGAAAAAAGTTCGCTATATAGAAATATTTGCAAAATAGAATGTTACATGGAGGCTCGACTGTATTTTGACATTTGGATTTTAGATGTTGAGTTTTTGGATTTTTGCTGGAGAGATTTAATTGCTCTACGAAAATTGCATGTATTCTGGCTTCCACTTCTTTCTCTACATATCTACATAAACAAATATTTACTCCTATGAAAAATATTTTGAAAATAATTAATTAAATGGTTTTGAAAAAAAATTGAATAGAGACTCGAACCCAAGCCGAGTCCTGCATGACCAGGCGGTATGCATGCACATCACTGGCTAGGCTACATCAACATTGGCGGATGAGTAAATTTTCTAGAATTTTAGCTGAGTTTGAAATTTTAAAGGTTTATTCTCAAAATTAACTGTCTATTCGGCGCTGTTAGATTGAGCTTTGAACATCCTAGAGAGCCGCACATCCAGCATAGTGGTTACTGACGCTGACTGCTGTGCCATTGGGGCTGTTTATTTTCAGTAAATTAATAATTTTTTAAAATAATCTTTTGTTTTCGATTTTTCAGTTTGCTCGTGTCCCCTTCTTAGAGTTATCACGCCCCCTTAGGGGGTGCGCCCCACAGTTTGAGTAGCACTGCTCTAGCTGCTACAGTCGAGGCCGTCTCAATGAATGAATGAGTGAATATTGACATCGCACTATAAAGCTGCACGAGGGCTGTTGACGATGGATCTCGTACTTTGGACCTTGGTCAAGTGACGAGGACGAACCTGAGCTGGCACCCCTAACTTAACTACTACACCATACCAAAGGGAGGACGTTTGAGCTTCGAGAGATTTAACGCTCATCGCCTCTCTACTTGGTGGTACTAGGCTGGAAATCATAACACACCGGCCACAAGACCGTTACCTTGACCACTAGGCCACAGAAGCCGTCGCAAACAATTGCTTTCATTATATATGACCACAGTAGCCTAGGTAACGAACTCGTGGCGTGAGTGAGTGAGTGAATAATAACGTCGCACTATTCAGCTACTCGAGGGCGTTTGGCGAAGGACCTTGTAATTTTGAACCATGGTCAAGTGACGAGGACGACACCTGAGCTGGCCCCTCCCTCTCCTAACTACCACACGCCACCAACGGGAGGACGTTTGAGCTTCCGACAGTTTTAACGTGCATCGCTCCCCTACACTGTAATGTACTCGTGGCAGATGTCTTGAGTTCTAGCCTTGTACCGCTGAAATCCCACCGTGCAGAGGGTCCAATGCACGTTAAATATATCGAGACTCAAACGCTCTCCAATTGTTGTGGTGTAAGAATTAGAAGAGGGCGCCAACTCATGTAACGTCCTCGTCACTTGACGATGGTTCAAAAGAATGAGATCCTTTGTCAATAGTCTTCGTGCAGCTTTATAGTGCGGCGTAAATATAACACTCTCTCATTCACTCACGCTACGATAACTTAGCAGTCATGGTCTCGAACTTGTGGCTGGCATTGTCGAGTCACCACTAAAGACCCATCGTGTAGAACAGATGTTGCATGCTGAATCTATCGAGGCTCAAAGTCCTCTTGTTGGCGTGGCGTGGAAGTTGAGAGAGTTAAGGGGCTATATCAGGTTTCGTCCTCGTCACTTGATAGTTGCTCAAAATTATAACGTCTTCATAGATTAAAATTAAATCTGACCCCGCTTTTTTTTAAAGCGATGGGAATTCACAATCTTCATCCAATCAACCAAGTAATTTTAAAGTTATTTCCTCAGTAGTTTTCGTTTTTTTTATTTGTGTGAGTATATAAGGGTATATATGTATTATGATTTATCTATTCAATAATTTACTAAAATAAATAAAAGCTGAAATATATAAAAGGAAATTCTCATTTAAACCAAACTGGTAATATTCCATAAAGGATGTATGCAAGTATCAAATTACAAAATTAATACCGTTTTTTTATATTTCGGAAACCAATTATTGATTAATACTGCAACAGATAAGTAAGGGGAGCACCTGTTTCTGAAACAATGAATAAAAAATTTCCTTTTTTTTTTCTAATTCATTTCGAGGACAATATTGTAATTTTATGTGCAACAAGTTTCAGTAAATGCTTCTTATCTTGGATCTTATCTTGTCTTCTTATTTTCTTATCTTGGATATTCCTTTTTTTATATTACCAGCAGTTAATAGGGAAAGTGGTTACTTCCGAGCAAGAAAAGTTTCAATTTTCTCGAAAGATTAACATTAATCAAATTAATTTTTGAGACATTTTTCCTCATTCATTTTTAGATGCTTTTTAAGGTGCTAATTTGATGTAGAAGTGCTACGCGCCAAGTTTTTGTTTATATTCGCCAAGATGGGCGATAACATTACAATATCTTGATATTTTGATCGTGTGTAAATGTGGTTGCCATGGGGATGAAACGTATATTAGAGTAAATTGTGTAATAGTTTTTTCCCCACGGTAACCCTTTTAATTTCAGACGATTTAATTATATTTCTTTAAAAATTTAACCATTTTAATTGTATTTGTTCTTCAAGCTACTATTTCAGTCTTCTGTTGTATTTTGTGCTATTTTCGAATATATGGATATTTCTAATATTATTAATGAGTACCCAGGATATTTTTTTTTAAAGAATGAGTGCTGTGCTTTTAATTATTGCTATAAATTGCACATTTCTACTTCATTTTACATTTTAATAATGCCTTTTTAAACGTTCCTTGTTTAATGAAATTCATTGAAGGAATTTGCAGTTTTTGGAATATTACAAGTTAAAAGCTCTTATTAGTTGATATAATTATTAATTTTAATAAATATTATGTAATTACTTTATTTATAATATAATAGAAAAAAATAATTATTATACGTAATAATTTTTATAATGTATTATTAATCTATAATAATATTTGTTTATTTTTTACTAATATATTATTTATAATTATTATTATTGAGGCCGTGGGTAGTCTAGTGGTTAGGAGGGATAAGGAGGATGTCCCCTCACAGTAATGTTTTTGGTGGTCAGAAACTGCTTGACAGATGAAGCCGTGTGAGCGAGTGCATTGTTTTGGTGCAACAGCCATCAATCACTCCTCAATTCTGGCCCATTTTCCTAATTTTTCCATGAAGTCTTTTCAGTACTTTAATGTAGTTGTGTTTATTAACAACAGTCTGGCCACTGATGTGTGAGGGCCATCTCATGTCCCGAATTTCGGCAATGTTTTGGTCTGTAATCGCCTCCAATCTTTTGGATCTTGGGCCTCCAATATGTTCATCATCTTCCACACTGTCCCTTGCCCCTGAAAACCACTTATGCTATTCAAACGCATGCGCACGAAACAAAGTTTTATCTCGATAAGCCTCGGTCAGTTTTTGTAGCTGATTTCTTAAGTTTCATAAGAAACTTGACGTTTTGATTCGACATTTTCCCGGCAGAATGCAGTTGCAAGTGTTCACTCAATGACGTAATACTCCCAACTGGCTGATAGGTTGAGGAGAAACTGGCCACACGGACAGAGGAGATGTGTTGGATGATTTCCCCTAAACGGCTGCTGCCAATTCCCCTTTTTTCAAGCTATATACTTAGTTTCGTTTTGTGTGTGTGTGTGTGTCACACCTTATATATATAGCTAGGACAAGAAGAATCTGAAAGAGAATTTTTGAAAAATTTGCATTATATTCAGGGATAGGTACAATTTTAATAATAATGGGGGTTTTTTTTTGTACAAATTTCTCTACTTTAATATAATAAAATAGGAATAAATCTACTTCTTTTTATATTTTTAAAAATTTCAGCTAAGCCCCGGTACACAAGTCCAAGCAAAGCCGGTACAAAAGTATAAGCAAAATATTACTATAGAAGTGTTTTTCATAAAAAGGAAAATGTTTTGAAATGTCATTTTTTTCCCTTCATTTTTTGCTGAAAAATTGCATTTAAATAATTTGTTCTTGGAATAATATTCGTAAGACATTTTTACATATGTATGTTTTAGTTGAATTTGCACTAAATATATCAAGAAAATAATTTATTTATACGGGTTTCAAAATTATGCTTTCAAATACGGTCACACACACACACGCACGCACACACACACAGTCATCTTAAAAAATCGTCTTAAAAATTTTTAAAAATTTTCCTCAAATATAAAAGAAATACATAACCCAATAATTATGATTTACATTTTTTTTCCCTTTTGTTAGTTACAACAGAACTTTTGAGCAAATTGTTCAACATTTGTGATGTACCGTTTTAATATCTCTCTAAAAAGGACAAGTTTTCAAAATCCAGGCTGTGACAATAAACAAGAAAAAAAATAATCCTTTTATTAGAAATTAAAATTTTCTTGAATTTAGACGAGCAGTACTGAATTGAAATTCATGTTTATCTTTCTCTCTGAATGATTACTTAATTAGTATTTTTATAATATATTTTATCAAACTTAGGCAAAAAAAATCATACCAGTTGTTTATAATTAAATTTGAAGTTCCTACAACTCTAAGTGGGGAAAAGATAAATATGATTTCAAATTTTAACTTCTCAGTTTTAAAAACGTTTATTTATTTTTCATAATTTGCAGTTTTAGTTTCAGTATTTTTCTCTTGAAAAGCTCCCACTCTATTTGATAAACTATGTATACCTCCTCTCCACGGTTAGTATGAACTCAGTTTAAGAATTTCATCTTGCTTGAATTATTTCATAAGATCCTTAAATATTTACTTAATTTCAGAGAGAAATGGATCAACTACTCCATCCGAAACCTCCCGATTTTCCCAAATTCGATAAGTTGAACTTGATTTACGCCTTTTAATTAACAAACCCAGGAAAAACATCAAAATCATTCTGATAACTAATAGATAACCTAACACCCCAGACACCCAATCAGTCCCATCGGTTGATACTGCATTTAACCAATTACCCTCAAATCTATCCTGCATCTCAAAACTGTAATGTTGTACTAAATAATTAATATTCCTCCGCGCGCATCGGTCGTTACTCGGGGTTCCCCAATTACTTCCGTTCTTTTCACAACCCCGCTTAATTTACCTTCAGGGTTCACCCCTCTCTTCCTTGTATCCCTCCGAGTCCGACCCTGGAACTATTTATCTACGCGCATCCCAGAGCTTCAACTTGCAATACGATGCGGTGCGGCGGTAATTCGATTTCCTCTTCCCAACACATTCTTCTCCGCGCCCGTATTTGCGCCCCATGCTAATCAGGGCTCGCTCTGAACTCTAAGCAAATAAAGCAGTGCCCCGGTGTCGGTAATTTGTCGTCTGCCGTAGGGGGTGCACCAGCCCTCGACGACACCTGACGTTTCGATTCGATCAAACACACCCTCCCCTTCGGGTTTGTTAACCCCCTTTCCCCTCTTTTGAGTTGATACTGAGATTTGGTACGAAGATGTACCCCTCTACAAAATGGTTTTGGAGGGGTGGTGTAGATTGTAAGAGGCGGATTCTTTTTTGAAGGGAGGACACGCTTTCGAAATTGTGTTTGCCGATTGGGGGTGAGAAAGGGGGGCTTTAATTTGGATTGAACTTATGCGTTACAGAGGAATGAATCCCCAATTGGGAAATAATGTTTAGTGCTTTTGTGACAGTTTAGATGTGTTGAGAGCGTATTAGAAACACCAGTTAAGATGTTTACTATTGGGAAACACTTCAACGTCATATGCAGAGGTAAGTAGAGACAGCATGGCAGTTGAAAAGTTGTTGATTCAGACCTGAAAGTAGTCCAATAAATCAAAAAGTATTTATCAGAAGCTTAAGAAATGTACCTGGAAAAAAAAGAGGAAGTTCAGCTTTTGATGCTTTCTACTATTTAACACAGTGATTCCCAAAGGGGTCTGTATCGACCCCCAGGAGTCTATGATGAGCAGCAAGAGATCCACATCAGTAAAAAAATAATTAGCGGTACATGAGATGTAAATGAAAGTCTACGATATTGGCTCTCATTAAACCAGATCGTGACTTTAAATTTAAAAGAAAATTTAATCAAGTGGAAACCAGATTTTTACATGTACATCAGATTTGTTTTCAGTAACAAGACGACAACATATATTTTTTTTTAACAATGGCCATTACGTCAGCGTGTTTTACCAGAACTAAGCTAATGGTATATAATATTGGACGGCGCTAATTTTTCCTGTTTCTCAATTTGTCACAGACAATTGGCCAGGAAAAAATGACATTTTTACATACATTCATCATTTAAATGTCGTTTATTCAGATTTCGAACCTAAGTTTGAGAATTTTTTGACAATGGTTGTTGTTGCTAATGCCACCTGTCTGACGTATTCAGATCTAGGTCCACAAAATTCATCATGGCATCGGGCTATATTGTACGCCTGACGTTAGTCGTAGTTTTGAGCACCATGCAGGTGACAGTACGATTTGGCTCAATTCTACCCCAATTTTGAGGGAGAATACCCTGGGAATGGTTAAGGGCCTCCCACCTCTCTTCCCCTTCCACCAACCTCATGAGAGGACCTGTGGCTCGACGGCTATTTAGAGTACCCCCATGCCAATAAGGCACTATATGCATTTACAAACATCCATGCTTTCTCCGGGATTCGAACCCAGGCCCTACGGCAGGCAGCCAGCGTCGCTAACCTCTATACCAGATGGGCGATTTGACTATGGTAATACCATAGCAGGTAATGATTTCATACGGTCACAATGAAAACACACACACACACGAATGTTAGAATACCAGAGGAATTGATCGGATTAGGTACTAACGAAAATCTTAAGCCAAAGTTTAGAAATGGATGACAGCAATTTTGGCTTTAAAAATATATAACTGTTATTTATCCAGAATTATGGAATATCTTGAGAAAGTTTTTAATTGCTTTTCCTTGTGATTCAGCGTGGTTGGTAATCTCCAAAACAATAAAAGAACGTGGGAAGGCTGGACAAAGAGGACATTTAGGGTTATACCTGACAAGATTGATGTCAAATGTTGAATGTTATTGAAGCCCCAGATTTATTCCTCCCATTTAAATCATTTTTTTGTTGCTCAGTAATTTTATGTATTAGTTAACTTTTAATTTAATTAATTTTAATACGTGTTTCTTAAGTTTTAAACACTATATTTCCTTACAGCTAGAAATCTGAATCTGTTAAAGTAAGTAGCTCTTTAAGCTATCAAAAAGACATTTAAGTTTATAAATTTGCAAAAATTCAATATAAGGTAAGATACCCTAAACTGAAAAACATGTTAAGGGATCTATATGAGGGGAAAAAAAGTTTTGGGAACTCTGATTTAACACAATAAATTAATTTATTCATTAGCAATCACTTCAATATTGTTAATCTAGTTTAGGGGTCGGAAACCTTTTTGCAATGGTGTACCAAGCCAATCTATGAATATGAATCAAGGCATAGTGTTGTAGGAAATATTTGAAACAATTCGATTCCCTTGGGAATGCATGCAGAATTAAGGAATATATGTCAAAAATATAGATTTATTTTTATTACATATTATTATGCATCGCTTATAGATATTTATTAATATAAAAACAAGCAATATAAAATATATACAACCATTTTTTCAATATAAATAAAAAGTTAAAGCTGTACATTACACTAAACAATAAACTACATAAAATATATTCCTTAAATATAGATAAATATAAAAATGAACATTTTAATTTGAACCTTATCCCTAAACTGCGCTCCACTTCAGATAGCAATACCAGGCATATGCTTTGAGACTTTTATTTTGACACGATTGAGTAGTTAAACAGGTTTTTTGTGGACTCAAAATATATTTCAAATGAGAAAAAATTTGCTCACATATATACAGGTATAGGGCAAAACAATAGAAACACCCATTTAAAAATGGGCCATCCTTCCACCGTCAAATAAACAGCCACCACGTGTCGCAACAGTATGCCACCTAGTGACGGTGAAAGGAAACGTATCAGTTAATGGAAACATTTGGAATCTAGGCCGAAGATAAAAAATATCTCTTTTTGAAAAAAGGAGCTTACAAATTAAAATCCTATTAAATTAAACCACAATTAAATCAACAATCAAATCTCAACTTAATGATAGCAAACTCGAAGTTGCTATAAGGTAGGGAATACCATTTTATACTCCTAACTTTGAAAAATTAGTGGATAATATATATATATGCCATGCCGAAAATCGCATTAAATGTAACTATTTTCCATTTTTTGTTTTCTTCTTAGTGTAGGATATTGTTTATGGTGGTTATGATTGAAAAAAAAAAGAAATATTAAGAATCGTTATAATTTTTTTGAACTGCGCTCTTCAGCATTTACCTGTTTATTAGATGTCCCCAGAAGGGGAATAAGTTTAAGAACTCTTGCTATACAGTTGTTTTGAACCTCAACTTACGCTACCCCGACTTACGTGAACCCGGAATTAAGCGATTTTTAAATCTCGTTGATTCGTCTTTTGTTTGAGAATAAAAAGTAGATAAAATTGGTAACGGGATTGAAGAAGTTGTCGTTCTTTCCAGGCAAATAAATTTAGAAATGGATAGTGATGACGATCAAGAACTATTGGATTCCCACAATCAGGAGCTGAGAATTGATAAGCTCGCAGAAATGCATAAGCAAGAGCAAGACAATAAAGAAGTCTAAGTCTTTAGACCCAGTTCGTGCAGAAGATCCAATGATGGTTGGGAATTTGCGTTAGTTTATTTGATAATGGTTACAAATTTTAGAAAATATTGACCCCCTCAATGAGCATATTTTTCATCAAAACAAGAAATAAAAAATTACTAGCATGCTATTAGGAAGTTTTACGAGAGGAAAAAAAATCTCTGAGCGGGCAAACTACTTTTTTAGATTCTATGAAACCCCCTACATCAAAATAACTTTAATTTACGAATTTGTATTTGTGTTATCTAAGATTTTACTAAACATTTTTGGTGTTTATAATCCTAAAAAACCAAATTTTATATAAAGCCCCCGGTATGCAAATTATATGAGAAGTGAAATTTATAAAAGCATCAAAACAAAAACGCGTTGCGCGCGTTTCTGCGCATGCACCAAATCGTTGTTCGAAGAAAAAAGAAATAGTTTTCCTTCTTTTTCTTTATTTTTAAAAATCCGATCTTCTTTCTTAACGAAATCAGACAAAAAATAATTACAGAATCGGATAAATGATTTATTTTGCCACGATACGGTATCACTTTTTTTTAAAAATAGAAAATAACGATATTTTCAATTTTTTACTACTTTTCTTAAATGAGTTAATATATCGATGCGTTTATATGAAAAGAATTTTTCGATCGCTCTCTACGAATTTTTCTTATCATTGTATTGAATCAAAACTCTGTACTATAAAAGTCCATACTTTAGTCTTTTAGAACCAGTGATTTAAAATATGAAATGCTAAAAACATTTTTCTAACGATTTTTCAAAAAATTCTCAAAATTTTAATTAAAGATTTAAAAATTTCGTCATTTATAAAAATAACCCCATGAAACTTTTTATCCGTTTGTCAAACGTTATTGTCCGTGTTCTGTCGCAAGATTGAAAATATTGCGTGAAAATTACGGATTAAAAATTTTTTTATGTGTTTATCTAATACCCTTTTTACGAAAATTCATTTATGCAGTTTTTTTTATTTAAATTTACCGTTATATATATTTATTATCGATGTGTGAAATTTGGAAAGTATAACTTAAAAATTAAGCCCTAAAAAAATTCGCAATTTACGTTTACTGGTGTTTCTCTATCTCGCGTAATTGGCTTCAAAAATTGGTTTTTGATCCAAACGACACTTCATGTCTCAACTCCTTTGACGAAGAAGTTGACTATAACAACTGAAAATATTTAAATATGGAGAGTAAAAAAAAGTGCTTGAAAAATTTAATTTTTTCCCATCATAAGTACATATCTTAAATTCTATAAGTTCATTTATTACATCCCTTCATAAATCAAAACTTTCTATAATATTTGTTAAAATCTTAATCTTTTTTACACCGTTTGAATTATTGTAAATTAGTTTATAATAATATAAATAACTATTTACAATATATGTAAATGTCGTTTTTGTATGTTATATAATGAAACATAAAATAGAATTTTGAAATTAATTTAAAAAATTATAAATATTAAAATTTATTATCCTTCTTAAAACTATTAGATTGCTTAAAAAATATTTCGATGCACGTTTGAAAAATTTCGTTACTGATATAATATGCAAAATTGAATTCACAAGTTATTCCATTCAATAAGCATAACTTTTAAAGAGAAAGTAATCGATTTAAAACAATAATTATTATTCTTTATTTTGGAAATTAAGCCTTATATTTAATTCTAAGAAGTTCCATTAATAGTTGCCCTTTTTAAGATATTTGATCTTTTATTGGGTAATTTCATAAATTAATTTGTATATATTTTTATCACTAGTAATGAGGAAAGCGTTTACCAAGACGAAAGGAACCCAATAAAATATTTAGAGTTTACATTGACATATTTTGGTTATAGGTATAAAGGGCTTAATAAAATATTATTTTTTTTTAAAAAAAGGGGCCAAAAAAATGCTACGAAAAAATCTGCAAAATTGCCAAGTGCCAGTAATGATTAATTGTGGTTAACCTAAAACAGAATTTAAGAGTTTGAGTAAAGAGTTAATAAAGAGTAAAGACGGAAAGACTACTTCGCCAACCCTACTCTTCCTTCCTCCTCTTTTTAGCCATTTGCGTTCCTCTTTTTTTGCCGCTTTCAATAAAGTAGATTTTTGATTTAGTGCCATTTTTTAAGCAAACGGGTAATTTGCGAGAAATTTGAAAATGATTATTAATAACCAATTTTATAATTTCAAATCCAAAGAAGGAAATTATTGTTATAAAATAGTGAATATGTTTGTTTTTTATAATACATTTTAAATCAGATACGTTTCCTATTCTTAAAAATTTCTTCCGCTTGTCAGCCATTTTCTTAATTTATGAGGTACGGAAAGAAACAATTGAAAGAACCAAATGTTGAAACGTTTCTATAATTTTGAATGTTTTTCTTATATGGTGAATATAAAAATAAGGCAGATTTTTATATATATATATTAATATATATATATATATATTATATATATATATATATATATATATATATATATATAAATAAAATTATAATAAATGTGAGCTTTAACATATAGAAAAGATGGTTTTAAACTAGTAAAGGCCGCCCATTCGGTATAGTGGTTAGTGATGCTGACTGCGGTGCCGTAGGGCCTGGGTTCGAATCCCAGAGAAGGCATGGATGCTTGTTTTGTAATCTTTCCTTTATGTTGTAAGCTCCCGTGTGATACATTGTGTGGTGCACGAGGCTTATGTCTCAATAAAAAAAACTACTGAAGAAACAGTGTTATGTACCTCCGCTCATACTTGGTGGCGATTTCGATAAAGATGAAGTGATTGGGATTAGTCCCATTTTTAAAACCAGAGCTTAATTTGGATTTTGTTTCTGGTCGAGCACTGGATGACTAGGTATGGTACAACCATTGATGCGATGTTTTCACGATTCGTAAATCACGAATCTTCCGATGTTCATTGTATTCAACTTTAGTTACCACAAGCCTCTTGTTAAAGTGATTAATAATGGAGAGAGTTTTAATGTAATTAATGCTCAAAGTGATATTAATAGTAAAGCAAATCAACCTTCTTAACAATGTACTCCTGTACTATGAGTAACATATATTTATGAATTGATATATATTGTTTTATATATATGCACATTATTTTACCGAATAATATGAAAAATGTGAATAGAATGAAGAAAATACATGCGTAGCTTCAGCATTACATGAGATGCGCTTATTTACCCTATTTGTTTGCTGTATAATTAAAGACAGTCATACATAAGTAGTAAACTCCATTCGTGCGTCGGAGCTGACGCGCATTGATTTTTTAAAATTATTATTTTGTTTCATCCTGGCCGCAAAAATAATTTTTATGTATTTATATGCAAAATCATACCCCGACTTATGAGAATTCGACTTACGTGTTTATCACTCAGTTCCACCTATCACATAAGTTCGGGGTATTATTGAAAATCAGAAATAAGCATTAAGTAGATTGCGATTGAGCGGTAGGCCGCCAAAACATTTTGGGGTGACCGCGTTTTTCTAAGACCTAAAATGCGCACATATAAAAGAAACATATTTATAGAAAACCGACACCAGCTAGACTGGAGAATCGGCTTTTCACAATCGATGAGACTGTGTAATGCTTGTCGGTTCCTGCTTCCCTCTGATCCCCCTTCTCAACCCTCGGACCCGGCTAGAAGTGTGGGAAGAACTAAATAATCAGTCGACATGATTCACTCTAATTATTTTATTGATACAAAATATCAAGCAAGAACAGTAATAATCCAATTAAGAAATTTGATCAGTACGTAGAGCGCGAAGGTGAGACCCGTTAGCCTGAGGATAACATTACGGACCCTCAACTGATTCCACGATAACTTATACAAGCTCAATATAAACTACGTCGTGCACTAATAATCTAACTTCTATTTAAATAAGGATCACGATACCTGTACTTTTATGAAGTCGAGTCCTACAGTTGAGGCCTTGAATGCGATCCTCTTATCCGGATTTAATCACCGTTGAGTGATCCTCTCTTAGAATTCTTCAATTGATAAACTCAGATTTGCACTTAATAAATTTGCGATCCTCCACTCACCAAATAATCTCAAAACTCGCGAATACAGAATTAACATAATATACTTAATTTGCGTAATCACGTTTTCTTCCTTCGGTGAAAGTTGGTTTGTAAAAACTATTTTCCCAGAAGAGTCCCCTAGGGGTTAGTCATAAACGAGTGTAAATACGTCACAACTGTGTTTATGCAGCAAATGATTCGATAAATGTGTAGACGACACATATATCTTCATTGGAAGCACTCGATGATGCTTAAAACGTTTACTGCCACTGTAGGGGGGGGGGAAGTGATCACTGCGATATCACCCGAAAAAGGAATTTTTCCTCACACGCAGACTGAAAGGAGAATAAATGTGTAACTGATCAACTCTTCCCGTGCTTTCACAGGATTGGGTTCTCGTGTTGATATCATGTCCCGCGATGGCGCGCGACTAGGTAGTGCCAAATTAAGTACATACATCGGTTTCAGATTCATCGTTTCATGCATATAAACGCTCCATGGTTTAACAGTCAATCATAGGTGTTCAAGCATCAACTTGACAATTATGTATTACTTGTATTTTTGTAGTAAAAAATAGTAACCTGTCATATTCTAAAAGAGGGTACAATGTCGAAAACAAGTGTTAAGAAAAGAAAATATACATTTTTATAATAGAATGGCCACATCTACTCCACTGGGTGGACCACAGCACCGTAAAAGCATTAGAAGTAAGCCGACCCTGGAAAAATCTGCCCTCCTCTTTGTTAACAAAAATATGCTCTTTAATAATCAATTTCAAAAAGGTATTACTTACTCTGAAAAAAAGGTTATTTCTTCTACCAAACAGAAAAGAGCGTATCAGTATTCAAATTTCCAGTTCTTTAAGACCGCAGAATGTGTAAAAAAATAGAGTAATAAAATAAAAATGTAAAAAAAAAAAATTAAAAAAAAACTTAAGAAACTTTTTTAAAACAAAGAAAATCATATTCTCTTCAATCCAAAAAACAAACACTAAATTTTTTTAAGGACAAAAAAAATTTTTTTTTTCCCGTTGCGGACGTCTTAAATGTACGTGGAAAAATAAAGAAGGTAAAACTTTAATACACATTTCAAAACTTTGAAAAAAGCAATTTATGCACACATATTTGCATTTCTTTTTGTGTGTGTGTATACCTAAGCTTCACTGCTCGTTTTCACAGAAAATAATGCGAACTTAAAAATTTAATTATGTTTGCTTGTGTCAAATATTTACAGAATTTTTTTCAAAACACAACGGGAAAAAATTATCTTGCACAATGTTTCCATCATTTTTTCCATCATTCTGAATCTTTTAGAAAAACTCCCGTGTTCTTAGAAATGCATAAAAAATATTTGAATAACCAGACTGAGTTTTTTTTTAGTTGGATACCTGAGAATTTCCGCTACTAAAAATGCTGATGTTGTAAAGAATTTATCTCTTATGTAATTTTTATCGCATATGTCTAAAAAATATAGTTTTTAACAAAATGTTAATTTTACA